>JAULBP010105894.1:0-13997 GCA_032355345.1 Lepetodrilus pustulosus | reverse complement strand
TGCATAGCATCAGAAATTGAACTGATGTATTTTTCTATTTCCTAAACTATATACGGAAATAACCCACTACATAGTTACAGATGTCGATGACGTTCATGTCCAACTGCAAAACGATTTCAAATCCTTCATTTTTTCTCTGAACAATATGTGCATGTTTTATTTGGAAAATGTGCACACACGCTTTAAGTTTGAACATTCACTTTCAGATATATTTTACAAGATCGTAAAATATAATCTAATAAACGTCTGTAAAGACTAAAAACAGTACATATTGTTAATTTCATACAAAAACAAAATCATACCTAAATATACTAATTGTATTTTAAAGAAGGTCTAAGCCACCTAAGTCACCATATCCTCATCCGGGTAAGTATGTAGACTTACAGTTAATATTTTCATCAACTTGTGGATTTCCAGAAAAATTCGTATTTGATATGCAATTGTAATAACATGCATTCATGAACAATTATATTAAACGAGCTTACAATACAGTCTAATCTCAAGCCATATGTTTCTTAATAATTCTATCCCATAATGTTATTTAATCATGAATGTATTGCTGTCTTATATCCAACCGTGTTGGTGTTTTAACCAATGCCAAGAAAAATTAGTATGGCGAGCATTATGTGCTTCTTTGGCAGGAATTACATTGCTAATATTTTGATAGGCTATGGATCCAATTATACTGCAGGTTACATCATCTTCGTGATGTGGAGTGAGGTGATTACCTCTATTGTCAACATTTCACACACACACATATACACACGTATCTACGATAGTACGCAGATAGACCAAACCGACTTCAGTAATGAGGGCCTCTTTTGTAGGACTCAGCGGAAAGCAAATACAACCGGGGATAAACTGAATGGGGATTCGAACCTGTCTTCTTAACCCTCGTAACCAGACCCCACTAAACCTCGTGTCACTTTGGCACCCTCGGGGGTACGGGACCCCCCACCCCCATACTCTACGTCGCAGACGGAAATGGGTGGAAATGGACACGGATTATCTCCCCTACTATTGTGTTATACGAATAGACCTGAATAATGATTCAATCATTTATTGGAGTAATATGGCGGATTACTTATGAAAACATGTACCTAAGGTATCGATAAAGATCAGTGGTACTTCCCAATGTCACAATTGGAGCCGTTTGTACAAAGTCGCCTTTAAGTAGCAGAATGTATTAGCAGAGGGTTATATGTGCCTGTTGACAATACTTATGTCAGATAGGTAGACTAAATAACACAAATTATCGCGTATTAGTGTGTCAGTATACATTTAGTTGATGTCTTATACTAAATACCTGTCAATGATTCAGTAACGATTGAACTTTTATTTATTCAATCATATGACATAAATGCTCGTTATATATCTGTTTCATTTACGTAACTTAAAATAGTTCTCTTAACAAGAATATGTTAAACAGTGTACACAATATCACAAGTTGATAAGCCATTGCCTTGAAGTTGTTTTGTTGTTGTTTGTTCTGGTTTTTTTTGCAATTGCTCTAAATGATATCTGTAGTGAAATTCCCCCAAGAAAGAGCTATTTTTCTATCATAATATGAATGCATTATTTGAGATAACAAAAAAAAAACACTTACATAATTTCTTTGAAGACTATTTCGTTGGGAAAGTGGCCCTTGAGCGTTTAATTATACATTGTTTTGTAGTGTCAGCACAACTGGGTATAATTAATTGACAATAATAAATAATATATACCATTTTGTTTTAACTTCCTTCACTAAATTATATTTTTCTTTGCCATATTGTATGCGCTTACTCGTCAAAATACGCTAACTGGTTCAAGGACCCAGCTAGATATCGCCTCAATAATTATTCTGTGTGATATATGCGTAATCGTGAGAGAAACAAATACAACACGTAAATCAGGTACCGGTATTATTTTAAATGAAAAAGATCCTGACAAATTTGATTTGTTTTTCCTAATTGATAGCGAACAATGTCTCACACGCTTCCCGTGAATTTCTGAGCAAATAATAAACGCGTGTCATTTATGAGCATTACACGGTGTGTTGGCCGTGGTAATACGGGCTTTTCACGGAGGAAAGTGGAATAAGTCGAGTGGAAAGAAGTATCAGCACAGACAGCCAAATTTCCCTCTGTCTGTTCAAGTTGAGCTTGTAATATGACGTCTTTACTCACGGTGCTCTAATTGAGCCCCTGTACCTGCGACTTGGCGACGGGGCCAATCCCCCGATTCCTATCTGGCTAATCCTTAGCCTCTCGTGAGTTTATCAGCTAAAGAAAACTTCTATTGTTAACAAGGATCACATACTGTTCTCGTCAGCGAAGCGAGTCTTGACGTTTAACTTCATTGTTCCTGGCCGCCATGTTGGAGAACCCTAGCCTCATCGCGTGAATCTAATTGTCCCGATTTATACCGACCAATCAAACGCGGCCTTCTTTGGGGCGCGCGATCCCAGATGATTGGAGGGGCGGGGCTTACGGGAGGACTTCTCTTTCATTAATCCGATTAGCTTTTGTGTTTGGCCAATCAGTGATTTGCTTGAAGTTGTCACTCGTTTAATCCGGGGACACTTATTATTCTGTGATTATCACCACAAATGGTACACGAAGTCGGTCTTTTACGAAACCACTAACATGTGTTGATGTTGATTCAGGAGCACACCTCTTGTTAGTGAAGAGTAGTCCATCTCGAATTTCACTGGAAAAAAATCCTTTATAGGGCTGTCTTTGAACGATACGGAATAATTTTACATGAAGACGGGCCTGTGATCTTCATAACACTTCCAAACATCATTACCAGGTGGCAAGCCATTGGTACGGAATCAGAAGACGAAGCAGACGACGGGTTTTTAAAGAGCAGACGACACTGACACTGCTGAAAACCTATGAGAAACTTGTCCTGTGGACGTTTACCATTGACGAATTGTTCAATTAGCACCGAATATCTGTGCTGATATCCATTTGGATATTTCATTTTTTTCACACTGGACGAAGAGGCTGTGAACGTGGACGTAACAATGTCCGAAGAACATCAACGCCCGAAAAGTCCGGTGCCATCTCCACAAAAGTCGTCATTTTCCATCAGCAGTATTCTAGGTAACGATACCCCCAAGAAGGAGCAGAACTCGCCAGAAATAGAAGATAAGGCCAAAGAATCCAAGGACGCTGTGATCTCAAGTATTTCTGACATTTATGCCAAATACCAAGCTTACTCCGATGCGGCGATTTCTGCACGTGCTACGTCCTTCAATTTCTGGTACCCTTGGTATTCATCATTCGTTCAATCTCAAGCAGACGTCAATGGTGCGTATCACATTTATTTATCTGTTAAATTCATTCGGTATTTAAGTACTTAATAAATAAATAAATATAGTTCATCTATAGTAAGGCATGGGATTTTTGTGACAATTGTGCAAGCCATGTTATTTTGATATTGATATAGCTCTATACAAAATACACATAGATAATAATTAAATACGATCTTTATCTTTCGTAAGGGTACAGCAGTATATTATTTTATAACAAAACACACCTATCTAAGGGCAACACCAATATCATTGATAAACATATGTTAATATTCTATAGATGTGTATCATCGGATGAACGTAATTTAACCATTTTCGTTAGGATGTTATTTTTTAAATCGCTATTTCTTTAAAAAAAATAAAAATGTAAGTACGATGCATTTTAAGTGACGCAATGCATACTTATATGTATTTTCCTTTAACGTAAATGTAAAAACATTTTCTTTTATGAAACCAATACACATACCGAATATGTGTATTAACACAATTTTATTCACGCCAATAAAATAATATAATGGTGTTTTTGAAAAGTAACAATACGTTATTGCCCTCAATTTCAATGAGGGAGAGCAATTCTAGCAATTTATTTTATTCATAACTGAAACATACGCTACATCTACTGGAGCGAACAACGAATACGTTTATTAATTTTATCGGCATGATATATTGTTAAAATCTCCGGTATTAATGTTATTAGAATATTAATCTGCAATACATTGCCATTACTTCAAGGAATTGGTTTGCACGTTTTTCGTCACTTGCAGATGCACATCTTCATAGATATATGAAGAAGAAAAACACATTACAAACTATTCATATGTAGAATAACGAAATAGTCCTGTTCAACATTTATTACAATTGTTGGTTGATAAATGAACATAATACTGATGTTGTTATTTCGCGTACAGAAAAACCTCTTATTTCGTTTTTCAAAGATTTTAGTATTTATATAAACACAAATAATTGTATCTTTATAGATTTTGTTATACTTATTTTATTGTATAAACTATATATAGTGTTTACTCTCTATGCTCAATTGCAAAATGATATTAAATAACAATAATCATGGGAGTATTTGTAGATTGTTTAGCAAATGCTGTAATATCTATTTTATACACGATAGTCTTACTGTGACAACTATTACATTTGGAATGGCTAACAATGATTATGCATTATTATAAAATCATTAGTATTAGCATAAAAACATATTTTGTATTTTGTAAAATTGTCTTAATACTATTGTATGAAGAAATAATTCATGATGCACTAATTTATTGGTTTAATATTTGGTGGAAACATGTTCTGGTTAGATGTGTTTCCATAGTGGTTCTTCATTAATTTACACCTGTGACATACATGCTCTATATTATACAATATAAAGCAAACAGTTAACTATTTTCACAGAGGCAGTAAATACATCTGTTTTCAACCTACAGGAATACATAAATTTACGCTTCATTCACCCGTTTCCGTTTAGGTGAAATTAATACCGAGGGTGCATTTCGGTAATTAAGATTGTCCATGAAATCAATAACTGTTCCAGGCTACGATGGCATTTGTAATGAAGAATGGATTCAACACTGATTATGATTCCCATGCATATACACTTCCCAATCGAATCGATGCTTTCTTTCAATGTTTAGAAATAGAAATAAATTCGTAAATGTATTATTTGTCTGCTGAACTAACCTAGTGTAGGCTATTTTTTTTTTATGATATAGATACCTGCAGTTAATTTTCGTCTGTACACAGCAGTCGCATTGTTATGTGGTTCGTATTCTTTTAAATGAATGCTGACCTGTTCATGTCAATTAATCAATTAATATATTATTTAAGGGATGTATTAATGGTACTGGTCAAACATAAAGATCATTTTCATTTTACATGTTATATATAGGTGTTGTTTAACAGATATTACCCAAACAGTCGCCTCTTACAGGGATAGCAAAGGGAAAAGAAAAACAATACCAAAAAAAATATTAAAAGAACTAACAAAAATATCAAAACGCATTCTAAAACTACCAGGTTATTCGTAGCTGATATTACTGATGATTTCATTGCCAGGGATATTTGAATAAACATGTTATTTCAACAATGATAGCAAATGCTAGTGCATGTATACCACTATCACACATTTCGTTAACAGGTGAACCTAATAATAACTTTATGCTCTCCTTAAACTAAACGTACTGAGAACATACTTATCATTATGTCAGTTATACTCTTATAATAATTGATCTAACGAAGGAGCTCGTCTTTGCGGCATTTGCCAGTGAAAATGCATTATAGTGTCGATAGAAAATATCATCAAATAAAAAAAAATATCCCAATCCTGATTAGAAATATGACGATTATCTTATTGTTTTTGTCACAACTCAATAATATATACAAATAACGCTATCTAGATTAATATCTTCGATAACCTTTAACCGCATTTGTTGAATGAAATTGCATCTGGATTTAGTTTGAATTTTACATAAAACTGAAGGTATATGTTGACTCCCATAATAATTATAGCTAAAAAGTAGAGTATAACATAATATATACGGATGGCATAGGACTAGTTGTAAGCTTGGGTTAATATGCGCCTTGCAATACGACAGCATACTGCCGTTAGGATTAGAGCATAACTTTGGCCTCATGTAGTCTAGTGCGTCACCATTTGTAATATCAATAAACTAAACAGGAGACGGATTTCTAACGG
This sequence comes from Lepetodrilus pustulosus, assembly GCA_032355345.1. Classification (NCBI taxonomy): domain Eukaryota; kingdom Metazoa; phylum Mollusca; class Gastropoda; order Lepetellida; family Lepetodrilidae; genus Lepetodrilus; species Lepetodrilus pustulosus. The sequence continues at coordinate 7,995 of JAULBP010105894.1, read as the reverse complement.
TAAATAAATGTATTTTATTGTTGTACACATTCTAGACAAAAAAAAAAAATTTTCTGTCTACCCTGCCTCCAGTATCTCAATACACACTGCAATGATCCGGGAAGTCACTTAATGATTTCTTTGTTTTTCTGTCTGGAAAGTCACATTTAAAAAACAATAACTGCATTCCTCGACAAATTGTATAATCCCCAGCAAATCGATTTATAATCTAATTGTGATATTACTATTAATAACTTTGTATACATATCGCAATGGTTAATATTTATTTAAAGAAACCCATCTATATAAGTAGACTCAACACTTCTTCAAGTATCATAACCTAGTTTGGATATCTGGTAGAAATATGTACATGCTTGTTAGAGTTATAATTCTAATTAGTAAACCTTGATTTAAATATTTAAATAAAATAGTAAATTATTATTGGTAATACATGTACATGTATATCTAAAACTATTTTAAAGTAAAAAAATATGTGTATACACACGTACATACAGTGAATACTTGCTTCACAATAATGAGAAGACGTACTTTCATGTTGGGTATTTAATGGCGCATTGACTTTATCGCTACGTATGCAGTGGTTTCGTATGGCTACACGTTGTGTAATGTTTCAGCCTCTTCTGCAGGGAAACTGAGAGCAGTCTCACCAAGATGTCGGTCACCCTTACCGTCACCCACGGGACTGAAACCACTCCCCCTGAGAAAAAGCAGTGAGGGGTGCCCGTCAGAAGATCCACCTTCGCCAAGACATCTCCTGAAGGACGACGATTCTGACGACGATGACGACGACAGACCAATGAAAGACAACGACAAAGACACGAATAGCGAGGACGACGAAAAAAGAAAGCAAAGGAAAAAGAAAACGAGGACAGTCTTTTCAAGAAGTCAAGTTTTTCAGTTGGAGTCGACCTTTGACATGAAGCGTTACTTGTCGAGTTCAGAACGGGCGGGGCTAGCAGCCTCGCTGCATTTAACGGAAACCCAAGTTAAAATCTGGTTCCAAAATCGGAGAAATAAGTGGAAGCGGCAGCTGGCGGCGGAAATGGAAGCAGCCAATATATCCCAGCGTGCCTCACACCGGATGGTGCGCGTCCCAGTGCTCTATCATGACAGCAATTTCTCCGGGAGCCGAGCGGACAGTCTACACAGTGGTTCCCCGCCTCTTTCATCCTCTCTCAATCCTTTGTGTTATCCCCACCCTTATCCCTCAATCTCAACCCTCCGATCACTACACAGCGCCGTTTAAAGCTCAAACAAGACTTCTGGTAGTGGAACAAGCTATGTGGACGTTATATAACGCAGAACTACATTCCTTTTCTGGAAGGTTAACTGACATATGAAGCACGACTGCAATGATACAAGGGGCTATTCTCGAAATGCCCTTACGATCGTGTGACACTATTAAAGGTTAATACAGTAGGGCTACGAACGTTCTTAGGCTAAGAAGTTTGCAAGAACGTTTCGAGAATAGGCCTCACAGATCTGTATGTCGTGATATCGAGCAATGCTACCGAATGCTTAGCGACTCGTGACATACGAAGTCATTCATGGGACCCATTGCACCTGTTGGTAATATATGAACGTAATGTGATCGATAGTTATATTACTGTATGAAGGTTATGCTACATGCACATAATGGAAACAGTTGCAGCTTATTGCAACATCATTTTCATGTGACATTAGCACTGTTAATATGAGGCGAACATTAACGTGAGGCACCATCGACTCTGGCGCAATATGAACTGTACTTATGCGAAACACTGTTTAATATATTACCGATTACACACCCTTTATGCGTCTTATTTACAAATATATATGTTATCGTACACGTTTTCTTTTCTTTCTTCAGGACGACATTACATTTCTGGACGACATTAAAGTCGTGAGGAAATTAGTATCCATATACAGAGTCAGTTGTAAGGACAGTATGATTGTTGTATATTTACATGGAATTGTTGTATATCCGATGTCAAAGTATAATAAAACCTGCTTTGTAAAACACAAGTCCTACGTTGTTTTATTATTAAGCTACTATCTGACTCATTCTACAGCAGCATAACCTGAAGCTAAAATGTGAGAAAGATAATACATTTGATTATTTTGCTAGTTCTTTATGGACAATACTGACCGCCATTGCTGTTTTACTCGGTGTATTCCATTATACCAATAATATACTAGTAGTAGGCGTGCTGACTGATCATACTATAACTAGTACACCCCCGAATACAGTATTGTAGACCAAATATAGTTTGATGAGGGTGAATACATTGTATAACTTATTAGTATCATGCAATGCAATTTATGGAATGACTGGTTTCTTATTTGCCAAATATCTACACATAATGATAATACCTCATTACATGTGAGGATGATCTCTTGAACTTAATTATGCGAGTGCGAATACAACGTGCTTTGATATTATGACTGGATTGCTATGCTGATGACAACAAGTAATATACATGCACGTGCATGTCAATAACGTATCCTTTCATAGACAGCATACTATTAGCATAGTGAAATGTAGATTGCAAAATGCAGTCTTACATTATTACAATATTATCAAAAAAAACCCTCGGAACAACAACATAAAAATATATCCACACTAAAACAACACCGCTGTATATGTATACTTACAATAGCCGGTACATGTGGTTTTAATAAGCATTGCGTTATGTTACAACTGAGTATTCTTAGTTGAGAAGAAATTATTTTCGTATCGTAATTTGTGTCGATAATTATAGACTAGGATGTTATGGTATAGACATCACTACCTAAGATATACATGCATGCCCTTATCCGTTTAATAATGTATAAGGAATTGCCGAAACCTGCTTCATAAAAGAACATGCCTTAGCTGACAGGTCATCGCTATTGTTATTGCATTTAATAAACAATCTATATCAACGCTGTATCAAAACAAACCTAAACGCTAATAAAATGCTGTGATTGCAGTTAATCATACATGCCATTGACAACGTGTACATATGTTCACATGCATAGTATTTTATATAGTATTTTATCTGACAACTACTCGGCACTGTTGTAGGAATAGTAATATATACGTTTGTAAGACACACACTTATTTTATATATTTCTATGAGGAAGTATATATGTACATGATTATGTCTACATTATTATCTGTCTGCGTCTACGTAACATCAATATTATTCAGTTTCATGTGAAGTCCAATACGTGTGCGTTAGTACCGGTTATTTTACATATTAGTAAAAACATTCGAAGACAGCGTACATTCGTGCATTGCTCTGTCGGTGTTAGGCTGCTAGGTGATATGAAGACACGGTTCTATACACATTATACACTTTGCTAGTTAATAAATATTGTTTCAGTCTGTAATTGCATCAACCCACTGTCCTGCTCCGGACAGTAACCCACTGTCCTGCTCCGGACAGTATGGAGGTTCATTGCACAGTGACTGCTAGACACACTATGTGTCTGTTATATAATACTGAGTCTTATATTATTTTCCATATGTATGGACTATTACTGCTATGCCGGTTAATCGCGCGGTTTCCAATTTAGCGTAGACTTCTAAAACATTTGCAGCTAATGTAAACGTTCATATCAAATTCCCGTTAGAATGGAATCGTAACAGTCTGCGTTATCTGAAATACGAAGAACCAGGCTTGCAATACTCAGGTTTAGCTAATGCTCAATTTCTCGCTTCAATTCATTTTGTTTTGTATCAGGGACAACCATACAGTCAACGCTACTTTTTGTAAAAACACATGCTTTGTCATAAACTATTCTGAAATTAATTAAATTTGTTTACATTTTAATTCATTTAATGCGTTTGCTTGTTAATCAATTCGTATTCGTACTGCAACAAATCAAATGTAAAAACATATAAGAAATGTGACCACTGGCCGATGGCGATGCACGTGCCGCTATTTCATGTTCCGTTTCACAGCAAAATATAATGTTGTGTGTCATTTACTGCAGAAAATATAACATTTGTAAGACCATTCACAATTAGATCAATTAAAGCAATGCCATATACCACACGATTATTAGCCATATTAGTTATCACACTCTGGAAGCGCAGGCATACCAAATCAAATTATTATGATGTTCCAATTGAGAACATCGGATTCCTACGTAGTTTAATTTTCTCTGAGGCAATATTACATTCTTATTGTCAATTATTGAAATGAATAAAGACCAAATGGTTTGTTTTATGATTGGCTTGCAAGTAATTCAGAATCACAAGTAAAGCATCTTAACACTATGAATAGGTGGCCTACATAGTTTGAACGTTAACACGACTTTAGTACGACGGGCAATCTCTCTTCAACGTATACCTTAACTGCTTCACGTGTTCTTAAACCATGGATTCTGGTAGTTTTTTTTCAAGCTGAGAAAATGACATCTACTATACATTACCGTCATTTGTCAAGTGGCTATATACTGACGTACGATCGGGTTTCTTATTTCAAAAGTCAATTCTCGAAAAGAGTACTTGAAATTATCCCTAATTTTTCTTAAATGAATATTATATCTTTTTGACCGTTGTAACTCGAGACGTATCCGCGCTCAGCTTTAGTCCCCTGAATATTGCGTCCATTATCAATGAAAAGTAATGAAAATGAGATGATAAAACTTATCAGATGATTGCTATCCGATATACAACTGCCTTTCTCCTCAGCAAACTGGATTACTGCCCATTTAAAAAAAAATAAGTTGGCGAAGATTCATAGTGATTTGGCAGCGTTTCAAACGTTTTTGCCCAGCTCAAACTGATAGACCTCCCCGTAAGTGCTCGTTTTATGAGATGCCGATTATACGTTTTACCTAATGAGATAATTAAAATATATTGATTTACTAACCGGAACGGAAGAACATAACTATTTATGACAATTTAGTCTGAAAATACACCGCGCATCAAATATCTGATCGTATATAAACGAGTGCTGGAAAATGACACCCGATATATGCAAACGCATAGTTGATAGTATTAGTCTTGAAGATGAAAAGGATTAACGGAGGATATACTTCAATCCTCGCCTTCTATGATGAATGACTTGTATCTTGATTCGTCTGATAAGCTAACTAAAAACTGTATCCTAGCTTAATCACTCCCTTGAAGATCTGTCGAGGTCCAGTAATGCCACTTTTGATATACGTATATTATACATCCCACTTAGTTCAATGATACCATTGGAAATAGATATATAATTTTCATATAATTTTGACGGGTTGATACATAGTCCTATATGAAACTGAGAAATAGTATATCTGTAGTGAATCATCTATCTATATGTCACCTTATATAAGATACGTTTAATAATATAATATTACTAAGCATGCAATACCCAGACTACGGAGTCCATCTTTTAGACTCTAAATCAACAGGCACTGTTTCATAGTTTTCTAATAGTGGTAATATATTTTGGAAAATCAATTTATGTAAAAAAAAATGCTGACGTCATCATCTTATTTTGACGAGGAAAGTTGTATGTTGTAAAGCTCATTGTTTTGTTTTTGAGAAATAGCGTTAACTGGTTGAATGTCACATAAAGTCAGGCAGTGCAATCCTAGAGAGAGAATAAGTTGACATACCACCATGCAGAGTAATCGATGACCTTCTTTAACTACACGCCTTGCACATTAGGCCAATACTATTAGTATCCCTGTGTGTTTGGCAATAATACAGCAGTTACCGCTAGAGGGGACTTAACTCAGTCGCTAGTTCCTAATTCATCAAACAACCTTTGAAAATGCCTCGCAAACATACCACCAACAATAATCATAAAGAGGTCCTCAATCTAGATCGGTTACCATATATTTACTAAGCACCTACATGTTGTATTTGGAGAGAAAAAAAATAATAATAAAAAACATATTAATTGAATACTGCTATCTAGATAATCTAAACAAGGAAATAATGGACGGAGACTAGTTTCAAATACAAATGATGTGCATGCTTAAATAAAACTAAATACCGGTACTTATACATTGACTTGAAATTAAATTATATAACAAAATGCATTGTGAAAGGGGATACGTGTTCAATTTATTGAATGACAGCTTCTACTAGATTTTACATTTTAATTGCTAAACTATTTACGAATGGATACGTATTTAGTCACCGCCCGCATTCCGACAACACTTTATGAAAGTAGTTTTACCTTATAATCCTTAATAGCAAATACTGTAAATAGTTTCGATTGGAAATATACACTTTAAGAAAATAGATTTAAATATTTGTTTTAAATACAGAACTTGCTACTAATATATATCAACACAGTATTACATAGCTTATTGAAATATAACAATATGAATAGTATCATTATTACTACGTTAAAAGGAGCGACATTCATAACGTATCTGTATATTTATAGTTTTTCAATTGTCGCATTTGTACTTTCATGAGAATAAAAATAATACCTACTATTCCTACTATTGACAGACGCGAGTATTTCCGTTCACATACTATTAAATGCTACTGGTAGAAATTATATACATATATGTTTCCTCTACTTTAATCATTTGTTAATGACAATCTATGATTTCTAAGCAAATATCCACGGATCAATATTTTCTATTTCTCACACATTTGTGCACACATATTGCACTTTGTTTCTGTTGTGCCGGTGTTCATGCAAACGGAAACAGAACAAAATAAAATAAATAAAAGAATCAAACAACAAAAAGAAACAGCGTTCAAATTGTCACGTATTCACGAATAAGCAAGGCACATAATATACATCGCACGCATGAATCTAACATTAGTTACCGGTGAAACATGATTGGTGATTTGTATAGTTTCCTATTTCACGTGAACCTGCAGTTTGGTATCAGATCTACCTACCTACTTTATCCTATCTATATTATGCTTGTTAATGCATTCGCATTCCGAAAAAAAGTAGATACGATACATTATATTCACTGTTGTGTAATTTAAAACTGCATTATTACTACGAGGCTATTTATCCTTTATTGAATTCTAACTTTAGGTTTTCTCATTTTAATGTCACCGAGAATTACATAAAGCACACGTCACGTTACTGAAAGCAATTCTAATGTCTACAGCATGCCTAAGGCGTTCATACAAAGTGTTCTCATAAGTGTTAATACCACGAAAGTAATAAATATGTTAAGAATGTTATCACTAAATTTAAATCGATAAGGACGCCAAAGGTGACTATCTTGAGGATGCTATGATTGATGTTTTCTCGCTGACCGTTATGAAATCCATAACACTCATTTACAAGGTTGCAAGTTTAAAGACATCTCAAAATGTCAAATATTGTCAATAAGTCTTTTGAAATGAATCCTGGAAACAAAAGCTGTTCTCATATATCCAAGTAGTTCCGAGCTGTATGGCAAGTGCTTGAGAATATCCCATTATCCATGCCCTCATACCAAGGTGTACGATATCACGTGTTTTGCAAGCAATTTACTCTAAAATTGTCCCGTACTATCTAAAGATTTCAAAGAAATCGCTAAAATTAATCCACAAAATTAGCAATTACAGTAAATGTATTTTTTTCTAATTACTTTCTATATGAGTATTAGGTATTTTATTTATTATCACCCATCTTGTTTCGTTGGAAAGCTAATCGGGTGTCATGTAATACAAAAGAAGTTATAATCACGCTAAATCTTCTTAAAGTAGTTATCGTTAGTTGTACGGTGCTGGGCCACCTGATCTTACCCTCAGTGCGAGCTAATGTTATTCTTAAACAAACAAAGGAATATGACTGAGAGTATCGTGGTTGTATATTACAGGTGATTATCAGGGTGCACACCGGCTGTCATAAACTGACAGTTCTTGTATAACGTCGGTAGGTCTATGAGTATGCTGGTAACTTCAACGTATAAACTAATCCCTATACACATTAGATCTATATGACACCGAACAAAACTGCAAAAAATAATATATAGAGAATCTCCACCGAGTGTCTTTTGATATCAATGTTATCCTACGGGTTGATAAAAGTAACGTTTGTTACTTTTATCAACGAGTAGGATAAC
>JAULBP010105893.1:0-31871 GCA_032355345.1 Lepetodrilus pustulosus | reverse complement strand
CACTGGAAGCTAAAGTTTAATGACGCTATTTTTTTAATTATTTACAGCATACAGATTACTACAGACAATGTTTAGGGAGGTATACCAATTATCATGGACAATGATTAAGTTATTATTCAGATTATGGACACCAAGCATGACAATTCATTGACACTAGACCATTTTAAGGTGGTGAATGAGTTTGCTCTTGCTCCTCACATTATCAAAAACTAAAATTATATAAAATCCCTCAACAAGTATTGCATGGAAATTATTCCTCACAAATATTGCATGGAAATTAGGCATCTATTTGCTGCAATGTATTTACAACAGAATTAGGGTAATACAAAACTGAGCTTCAGAATGCCATTGACTCACTATATATACCTAATCCAATAGCATCTACAATGTAAGCCCATGCTTTCAATTAAATTATCCAATATCCATGGTGTTTAATTTTTCCAGTAAAATTATGCCTTTATTTATTTACATGTATATACTTGCACACACAGGTCATACATTGTATTGGAAGTTAAAATGTTAAAAAATAAAATACAAAGAAATTTGCCTACTATGATTATTGATTTTTTTTTTTTAAATTGAGGTTTAGAACTGCTTTCAAGATTCTTTCACTAATATCAAGACTAATCAGTTTATGGTAGGAGGAAACCTGCAACATCTGTAGCGCTGAATGTTACAGAAAACCTGCAAGTATCAGTTGGTACTGACAGACTAAGGTTGATATATTTCTGAGTAAAGCTGGATTGAGATATGAAGGCAGATGGTACTATTCAGATTACATATGTCAGGAAATGAACATAACAGGGAATGCAAATTTTCCACCATGTTTAGCAATGCCATGACGGACATAATTATCAAGAGGATATCATCAACATTCAAGATGTAACTATGGGAACACGAGAAGCCCTTCAAGATGTAGCTATGCCAACGAAAGATTCCAGAGAAAAGATATTTATCTCAGTTCTAAATACTTAATGAACATGTGCACAGCACAATGGGTTATTGAAGTGCAGGCAAACATTTTATTCCACAATTCATTTAATAGAAAAATAAAGTGGGTCATGATGACCTTTAAACAAGGTCACCAGTCCCAAGAGTACTAACAGATCATGTTCACTCTCATATCTTCGTACAATGAAACAATATTACACTTCAACCAACATTTACCAAGACTTCTTAAATACATTCAAAAAATGTGTTCCACGATAAACATCTGGATGACCTCACATGTTGAGAAACAGAGAAAAATAAAACTTGTGACATATTGTTCAGTTGTTCATGAATCTAAGGGATTCCAAACAATAACAAACAAAATTAACAAAATAAAATAAAGCACAAAAGTTTTAATTTAAAATGAGCATTTTTCTTTTTAATCTATATTTTCTGGCAATGCTACAGAATTTCAGTAAATGAAAAACCCTTAAAAAAATAATTAAATGACATTTCTTTCAAGATTTGTCTATCAATGCTAGGATTTCAGTACTGGTACATTATGAGTCATATTGTTGACATGAAAGCAGAGAAAATATCTCACTAGACATCGGTGAAAATACTAAACCTGTGTAGCCTTTAGCTGGTGGGCAACAGTAATTCAATAACAGCCTTGCAGGCAACATGTGGAATGGCATTCTGAGTGCTGCTTTTATTTTCCCCAGTCATTGTCCAAAACTCTTCCAATCGATCGAGAAATATGGTTGCATCCTTTGCTATGTTAGGCCATGGTTATTTGATTCCTTGGTTTACAGATTTTTCTGTGTTGATTTTGGCTTGGGCGGTTGAAAATATAAATAAGTATAATTTGATATCAGTTGAGTGCAATATAAAAATAATAATTACTGGAGATATCGAACTGGGCCTGTAATCTCGAAACTTCGTAGGACCTAAGAAGTTTGTAAGTACTAAGAATTTGCCAAACTGGTTTTATTCTTATGTTAATTTGTGAAGAGATATTTTCTCACTAAGAAGTTTGCAACTTAAGAAATTTCTAAAATACGGACCCAGATCGGTAGGAAGTAGTTTATGACAGGAGATATAGTAATCAGCAGGTAGTGAGAACAAAGGAACTGGTAATTTACTGGAGACACAACAGGTATTTATAGCAGGTGTGATGTATGCAAGCTGTATGGTTATAAAATTAGGAATGGTGAATATGGAAATGGAACATGCAATGAAAATACATCGTGTTGAGGTAACATGAAAGAAGTAAGATGATAAAGTTAGGAATGCTAACTACAGAAATGGAATATATAGTGTAAATACATCGTAATTAAGTAAGCTTGAGCATGAAACTGTAATATTGTATTTCCAGTAATGATTTAATATTTTATTTTGTGCAGCAACTATATTAGCATTTCCATGCTTACCTCATTACGTTGTATTTTACACTAGATTTTGTCCTAATTTTATAATCCTACTTCATCCATGTTTTACGGCAACATATGTACATATGCTGCACAAAATAAAATATTAAATCATTATTTATGAATTGTGGGTCAACAGAAAATAAATATAATTAATCAATGTAACTGTCAAAGATTGTTCTGAACAGCATTACATATAAATTGTTTAGATTTGAACGCTCAATTATTTTCAAAGTACTGCTTGTCAACAGCAGTAGTTGCTCTAAATTAGACTTTTGTTATATATATATTAACCAGTTGATTGAATTATTGCTTTACGTCACGGCAGGAATATTTCACCCATAGGCGACAAATACCATATTAATTAATAGTGATCAAACTGGCCTTGACTTTGTGTGACCCAATGCCCCGCGGTCTTTGTTGGTTTTCAATGATGGTTTATATCTCTTGTTCTATTATCATTAATTAGAATAATGTTCAAAAGACTAGTACACTATTGGCAGAATAAAATACAAACAATTATCTTTATTTTCCAACGGGTGAAAAAAACAGGATCAGTAGGTCTGTAAACCAAGGAATTAAATAAGTATGGCCTTAGACTGGAATAATCTCAGATATGAACACGCTTCTTAACAGACATTGAGATAATATTACCAAAGAGCAAAAAAGGACTGCACATTAATAGCAGAATAATCCACTTCCTATTTAATGATGATTCAAGTGAAATCAAAGGTCTGTGGATTTTTAGTTTGCACATTGGTTTTTACGTCCAAATCTCAATGAATATAAAAATAAATTGCAGTCAAATCTTAAATGAGTATAAACATTTATGTTGGCATCATATCTATGAATAATAGCGAGGAGTAAGTTAGTGAGTCAATATGGAGTTTAACGTCGCTACAGGAATCTTTCACCCGCGAGGAGTAAGAATTATAAAAATAAAAGAAATTGACAGATATACATTATTTGTTAGTAGAATAAACATGTACAGAACTTTGATAGTAAAAAGAAGTGTAAATATGTTTTTGAATGATGCATCTGATTTTAGTAAATGATAGTACCCATTATTACATATAAAATATTAAAATATCCCAAATAGCAACTAACATACCGGTATACTAAAAATCAAGGTGCATATGTTATGGTAATGGAAATATTCATGTGATAATGAAAACAGTCATGCCAAATCCTTATCGAAATATTATTTCATTGAAAAATAATCAATCAGAATTTATTCACAATGTCTATTTGATTAGGTAACATATTTGGGTGACCAGGGTTGCTCAGTCCGACCCCTTTGAGCCTCATCGTGACCTGGGACTATCAACAAACTACAAGAAGGGTTAGACATTACTATATATTTACGTTTCTGACATTTAATGAAGATGTACAAAAAAGCAAATCACTGTATCAAAATCAAATTAACTGCAACCTAATCCAGCCAAACAATAAAATAGAAAGTTTAAAATAGGCAGTTAAACACATATAGGTTTAAGGATTAGCTGCACTAGAATATTAATTATGTTCCTAAAGGCATAAAACGAACATCTGCCTTTTTATGGCCTGAACAGATTTTGGTTTTATTACTCCTTAGGATTAGACAGTTAATTCTTAGGAATAATGTATCTATTATTGTTTGCCAATATAGAATAAATTTACTGATCAATGCAACAACAAAAAAAAACCCATAAAATTCCTGTAAATAGTCAAGGCATAATGAAATATAATAGTCAAGTCAAAAGTAGTTAATTTAACCCTCTCTCTGCTGAATTAGACACAGCCACTGCTCTTCAGGGCATCTCTAGTTGTCTTCAGCATGGAGAGGGTTACAACTACATGTTTTATGTTGGATTTATGGAGCAATACTAGTCAAGCATAAATCATAAAGAAAACCGGTTAGCTTCCTGAAAGGCAGCTATGCTTGTATACTCCCCAGGGAGTTTAATTAAATAAGGAAAACTAAAGCACACTGGTACATTTACTGGAAGGGGTGGGGTGGGGGTGCTATGAGCACGCTTTCGCGCATGGAATTGATTCAATATTAATGTGCACATTATTATTAATATTATTATTAAATTTTCATAATTGTTTTAACATTTTTTTTAATAATACAAGTATAATGTGTGTATGCCAAAAAGTATTATACAATATCCAATGATTGTAATAATTCCCATTCATTCTGTTTCTTATGGGGAAAATAAAAAGGTTTTGCAGCAGTGGATATCAAAATGGTTTCCAAGGAGTAGAATCAGCCTATTGACTCCATTAGGAATGTGCTAATTATACGGGAAGCTATCGTCTATTTGACTGTCTTCAAGTACCATTAGCAGCTGGGTGGCGGGGAGGTAATGCGTCGGACTACAATCCCTGGAGGCTCGAGTTTGAACCTTCCCATGGGGACCTAGTAACAATCTGCAGTTGAGAGCATTTCTATAGAATGCAGAGATGAAGTAATGTTGCCTGTATGCATAGTAATTGTATGAGTTATCACCCTTGGTTCAAGTGCGCCAGCTGTAGATTGATGGTCACACATTAACGAAATAAATTATGGGCCAGGAGATATTTTGTGGGGAAGCTTTCTACCAAATTTCGGAACTCGGATTGATGAATTTGGTGGCTTTCCTCTTCCAAGGCATCTGGAGCCTTTAGACATTTGGAAATTCTTTGTTGTTACAATAATATAATATTTATAAGACCAAAAGGGGTTACTGGACCTTAATTAATCTTGTTGAGAATATGTTTACTAAGTTTTGTTCTACCAAAAGCACACCACCAGCGATCAAAACTTACTTCAAATCTTACTAGCCCGAATAGTGATACAAATAACAAATTACCTAAATTTCTACTAGTCCTTAGGATACCTTTAGCATGGGGAGAAATGGCCTGGGCTAGCGGACTAGTGTTAATTTCGACTGCAGCACCACTACAATACAACAATCACAGCCAGTACTTGCAGATTGCCTGCAATAATTAGCATTACATATATTGTAGCATTCCTCCTTCACCAAAATATAAGTGAAAGTGAAACATAAAAAAAAAGAAGATAATAAATTCTATTTAATGTCTGCCATGAACAGTGAGCGAGTCGAAAAGAAAATGTCAGATGGTAGACCGAAGAAAAAAATTCCACTGTTATTTAACATGAATATTACACTAATTAGATTCATTAGATAAATGACCGACTTTCACCCACTCGAGTCTTATAATGGTTTACGTCTACCTAGTTTTCATGTGTTATTGTTTCCAGCACGATCACACAAACCTACATGATTTATGGATCAGGACAAAATTGAGACGAGCGACGAGAAACCTTAAATTAACTCGCCACCTATCTCGGCTAAATATCACCAGCCGGACACTCAACACCTCTGTGCGGCCACTGCCATTGGTGAAAATGCCTCTGAGCTTCAGTCAATTTAGCGGAACGACAGGCTCGAAATTAATGCGAAATCGATAAAAACGTGCACAAAAGACAACGACTCAATTGCAGTTGCTTCTGGCTTATGTCCGAAAGGATGTCCGATGTCATTAAGACAGACAAGAAGAGATGGGAAAACGTGTCATCTGTGGGCCTCCAATGTAAACAGGTTCCGGTGTTCTGGGATTGGTTCCGTAGGTTTTGGACCTCAGATCCTAACATTTTTCATTGGGCAGGAATTTGCTTGCATTAACCTTCTCCCTGCTGGATATTCACAGACACTGCTCTTTATGGTATTTCCGGTTGCATACAGCAGGGAGATGGTTAAACACCTGCAATTTATATACATACATGTATACATAAATTAATAATATACAGCAACAAAAAAATAATATTAAAATTTTCAATCAATTCCCTTTTTTAAACTAAATAATTTAGTATTGTTTCATGTATGTCATGGACCCCAAATTCAGCGTTATATCGAGGGGACACTGTACGTGTATTGCCCAAGTAAACGTGGATAAGGTGTGTAGCCTTCGAAGTGTATTACACAGCTTCTCCACTTGGTTTGTATTATATAAGAAAATTAGTAATTCAATTGGTCAATCGTGCCCCATATGACATCATGTAATGATGCACAACAATGATCATGATGCAATGTGGACAGTGGTTATTATATGCCACAGTAATATAAACTTCACTTTCTACAAAGAAGTGAAGCAATGCTGACTTATTTAGATGTGCTAGTCTTTATTGAAATTTGGTATTGGCAATATCAAAAGTAACATTATACCCCACATGTTACCCAGGGTTATTGTCTAAGTTGTGTTAGAAATAGAGGTGATCTGGGGGTCATTTGAAAATCTTCAATGTTAAAGGTACATGTACCTTTGTGAGCCCCAGAAAATTGCAGATTTTACCACCAAAATTACTCCCTGATTATTTTTTTGAATTTCGAACACTGCTAACTATTCGGTTACTGCACCGCAATCTTCCCAAGCATATGGAAGATTTCACAGCCAGAGCCACACACAAAGAGGCTGCATGGATCACCCCCGGGCATCATGCACGGATTTGTGATCACCGAGATTACCATCGACTCTGGTTTTGGTACTAGAACTGAATTGTCGTCTGTATTTCTTATCACGAATAAGTTCCTGTTTTCTGCAATAATCAATTTAGCATCGCCGTAGTAATTGATGGTCACGACATCCGAATCATCTGGGTTGAATAGTGCCAGGGGCGTCTTCTTGCTAGACTCACTGGAAACGAATATTCAAATGGGCTCTTCTCTGTGCTAAGCTCACTACTGGAGTCAGATATTCAAAGAGCCTCTTCTCATTGCTAGTCTCACTGGAGTAAGATATTCAAAGGGCCTCTTCTCATTGCTACTCTCACTGTATTCAGATATTCAATGGGCCTCTTCTCATTGCTAGTCTCACTGGTCAGATATTCAAATGGTGTCTTCTTGCTAAGTCTCGCTTAGGAGTCAGTTATTCAAATGGGCTCTTTTCATTGCTAGTCTCACTGGAGTAAGATATTCAAATGGGCTCTTCTCTTTGCTAAGCTCACCACTGGAGTCAGATATTCAAAGGGCCTCTTCTGATTGATAAGCTCACTGGTCAGATATTCAAATGGCCTATGCTAGACTCACTGTAGTCCAATATTCAAATGGTCTCTCCTTGCTTAAACCTGAGACTCCAGGGTTACAGCAAGGTCAAGGACAGACCATTTGAATCTAAATATGGACTCCATCTTTCTTGACAAGTCAGATATCCAAATGGCCTCTCCTTGCTAAACTGGAGTAGGATACTAAAATGGTATCCTCTCTTTGCTAGACTCCTCAGTTTAGGGTAGGAGGGAACCTGTGTTGTTTAAGGTAGGTTTTGGAAACCAACTCTGAAAACTTTTAGGATGCTACTGGTTGTTTCAGCCACAGATCCCAAACCTTAACTTCCATCATCTTCCAAAGAAGAACTGCAAGCACTACAATGGCAAAAGGGACCACACTGTGATAAACAGGGTATCCTTTCACAAAGCTCTCTTACTCACTAAGAGACAGGTGACAGCCCTCTCTTAGCAGATAGCTAATGCACTGCTAAGAGAGAGCTATGGTCTCTTAGTAGATAAGAGAGCTTTGTGAAAGGATACCCAGGACCACCGATGGTAAAATGGGCCTCAATGATAAGACAAAATGACCACAATGATAAAATGTGGAAAGGACCACAATGGTAAATAGCGCCACAACTATCACAATGACAACGACGACACAAGACAAAAGGGCCAAATAAGATCAGTACACAATGAAAACACACACTATGGACAAATCATTACATTTGGTTCTACCGATTCACGATGACACATAGTAACAACTATCATCCTTCAAAATCACATGACTTCTGCACACAATTTCCAAACACCTTTTCATCATGGACCCAGACATTGAGAAGAGCTGTCTGAAGCCCAAATAATAAGCCAATGTGTACACGTATGATCTATGATAATCATATGGCTCTTATCTCATGTATCTGCAGGAGCACAGAACATTAATAATATTCCCGATTCCCAGCGGTGGCGTTATATATCAATAATGGCCCCAGCAAGACAATGGCGACAAATTTACCAATATTACTGATAAAATTAAATCACACTCGTGGGGCAAATTTGCGGACAGTTAATCACACTTTCTGTGTGTGATGTGCTCAATGGGTGTCATATTTTCATAATGAATAAATCATCTCGTTTTGTAATCGGAATACTGATGTTCGAAAAGCTTTGTGTCGTACTTTTGCAGTTAATCACATCTGTTTGAGCAGTCTGATATGCACTGAAATTACAGTCAGTCAGATAGTCAGTGACTGTAACAGTCAGTCAGATAATCAGTGACTGTAACAGTCAGTCAGATAGTCAGTGACTGTAACAGTGAGTCAGATAGTCAGTGACTGTAACAGTGACTGTAACAGTGAGTCAGATAGTCAGTGACTGTAACAGTCAGCAAAATTGAAATTCCATTAAACAAATATGGGTTTTAAGAGAATGAGTTGATGAAGTTCTGATAACAAGAAAATCAATTAATTTACTCCAGACTTGTTGACATATTAAACTATTACAATTTTTGTAAATATTGCTGAAATTATCTATCACTATCACTCTCTTTAATTTCTTTTATCTCAGTAGCAATGGGAATTTCTTTTCTATCTCAGTTAAAATGCTCACTGGTTGTAAACATTTTGAAATGAAATTACGTTTTGTTTTTCTGCTTCTTTCTGCAACATTGCCAAGGCAGTGGCATTTATCAAAGTGATGTAATTCTCCATGAACCAATATCAAGGTTGTCTTGTCAAGACGGAATTAATTTATCAAAAAGAATTGGATCACAGGAAACTTGACATCAACACTTTTCTCTTGTCAGTTTCTTCGTGACATATCAAAACCAAGTAGTTCATAAACCCAACCCAGTGCAGAATTCCTTCAGGACCAGAAATATCAAAACCATTAAAAACCATTCTGGTTATTCAAAACCATTCTGGTTATTCAAAACCATTCTGGTTTCAAAACCATTCTGGTTATTCAAAACCATTCTGGGTCTCTTGTGGGTCTGCTGAAGAACAAGAGAAGTTCTTGTGGGGTTGCTAAAGTACAAGACAAGATCTTGTGGATCTGCTGAAGAACAAGACAAGGTCTTGTGGGTCTGGTAAAGAATAAGACAAGGTCTTGTGGATCTGCTGAAGAACAAGACAAGTTCTTGTGGATCTGCTGAAGAACAAGACAAGGTATTGTGGGTCTGGTAAAGAGCAAGACAAGATCTTGTGGATCTGCTGAAGAACAAGACAAGTTCTTGTGGGGTCACTAAAGAACAAGACCTCAACTGATCGCTGTGAACAATCAAGTCAGTAAGCAATTAAAAAGAAAATGCTATGAAAAAATATCTTGAAACATCCTCTCCTCTTTCCCCCAAGATGATGAACCCACACCATGCAGCTCGTGCCAGCTCAGTGTCTTAATTTGAAGAATTACTCGGTTAACCTAGCAAGCAGTCGGGCCTGTGATTCGATCCAATACTGAAGCCATCCAGGCAGCCATTGGAATGGCGATTGCGTAATCACAGTGCCACAATATGTGCAGTCATAATGCCACAATGTGCAGCCGTATCCGTGACGCTTAGCGCAGATTGAGAAGTCTGCAGTGGTTTTCATTCCAACAGGGTTCCGTTTCACGAAGCTGTCTTATTCACTGAGACCATCGCGCTCTCGCAATTGCACAATACCCATGCTATGGACTCCTAGTAGATAGGACAGATTCGTGAAACGAGACCCAGAACTGCATTACTCTTTTTAGGGCTCAATTGGTACCACAGCCCGAGACTCTATGAAATGTGTATGGGAATGTTGTTTTTACGTAATTAAGAAAAGAAGAATGAGCTCTTGAATGTCGATTACACTCTAAAATGAAATCACTCATCTGTGGTATGTTGGTCAATCTACTCGTTGATTTCACAGGTTTAATCAATGAAAAAGCATAAAGAACATATCCTTGTCCAAACCAAAATAAAAATATATCATTGTCCAATCTAAAATATATAGATATCCAAGTCCAAATTGGAAAATAAATATGGAAAAAAATATATGTGTCCTTGCTTGTCCAAACTAAAATAAAGACAAATGCAATAGAATGAGACGTGACACAAAGCCGTGCTTGAGAACAATAGGCAAAGAGGTGGAACCAATACTATTTTTACATGCAATAATTGAAGGAAGGATGTTAACAGACAAAGAAATCACACTCTCTCACATGGAAAGCTGCCAGCTCCAGGAGAATACCACATTGATGGCTCTATACAATATTGACATGAACCTGACAGTCACGAGTTTGTTTTATGTTTTTGTTTTTTTAAGTTTGTATTATGATTTGCAGTTGCCTTCTAGACTTTGTAAAAACGACAACATTTTTTAAGAAAATGTGGAATAGACTTAGGTGAATTGAATATTTGAATATTTTTGAATAAACATTAAATTATGAATATTTTAATAGTAAAACAGCATTTGGATACAGTGTCCCATCGATTTAACGCTGAACTCGGGGTCCATGACATACTCCCCACATTATAGTACCCACCTTATACGATATTACAGGGAAATAACAAAAGTAAAAATATAATTATATCCGAATCCGGGGTGCATCGGACCGTGTTATATCGAGGGGGCACTGTATTCGAACACAGAGCAAAGAATATCTATGGCTCAAGTAAATAGTAGTAGATTGCACATTGTTCTGTAATTTGAAAGACCTTTTTATTTCAATCTTATTACTGCGCTATATCTTTTCACAAAACACAACAACAGAAATTTTACTGGCCGTTCATTCGAGATGTGTGACAATGTCCCTTTTTTATTGACAGGGTGACCAAATTACCAGAAATGTCACTTTGTAGCTCATCATATTATGATAAGATTTCAAAGAAATATTCTAATACCAATAGAATATGAATATCCGAATAGCATTTATACAGTCCCTAAATAAAACTATGTCACGTAAATTTGATAATAATTCCATACATCCACATAGTGTCATACGACTTTTTCATGTCGACAAAGACCAACAACGCATGTTGTTTGTTGATAAAGCCATTTCTAATCTTTTGGGAAATGGGGTTAACAAAGATCATCCATAAACTTATCAAGGAAGCAGGGTTCTTAGCAATTTTCATAAATTGTATATGGAGTCCTGTTCTGCAGAATAGAAGGATTGTTGCACATATCATGTATTTTGCTGATACACGATTTAAACAGGACTGTACGGCCCATGTTATCAAACATGGTTTAGTGTAGACCTGGATTAAGGTTAGTCTTGGTTTGGTTTAGCAAAATATATATAATAGAAAGCAGGCATACCAAAACTAGGTCCAGACTCAATTTCCAGTAAACTGCTTTCCATAATACTGTTTAAGGTTAAACTCGCGTTTTAGAGCTAAACCTGGTCCAGACCGCGGTCGATAATACGGGCCTAATAGTTTCATGGAACAGGACCCAAGTAATTGGTCAAATTGTGGAAGTGTGATTCAGCTAAAAGAAAAAAAGCGACGTGTAAATAGCATTCCGCGACTTCAAACCCCTCCGGTCGTATAACTGCACATAATTGATGCTTGTAGCGTCATCACCAGTTTCTTTCCGAACATTTCACCATAAGAAAAACCTTTATTTGATTAATTTCTACTTTCATTTCGCCATTACTATGATTACGCGTGTTCACAATTACTACCCTGAGAAGGCTGGAAACTATTAACTGAGTCTCGGAAACGTTTTTTTTAATCGGGGGTTTGTATATTTCTCATTTATAATTTACTTCTCGAGGAAAGTTGCTATTTTTCTCGAGTCTCTTAAAGACTGCCATTACCCATTTACACATATTTATGGAACACATCATAATTATCATCCTGACAGATGGCCTATTACTTGCACCATCATCGATAACATCTTTGAAAATGTACATGAACTGTAGTGTTTAAAGGCGGCGCTCCACGTGATAGTAAATGTCGACATTTTGTGCGCGTGATTGCCAATAGAACTGTCCATGGGTATTCCACACATAGCTTTGCGATATTAAAGGTTCTGAAACTGTATAGGTAGACGACTATCGACAGTTTCTCAGGATTTTCAGACAGTTACTCGCAAGGTATAGTCCACATGAAAATCACTATCGGACAGTGAACTAGCACAAGAAAAGTCGCACGTGGAGCGCCACCATTAGATGTACAAATGTTGAAATAGACAAGAGTTGAAATATAAAAGAATGAAAATAGACAAGAATTGAATTGAAATAGACAATAGTTGAAAAAGACAAAAGTTAAAAAATTAGAAAAGAGATATATTAAAATAGTTGAAATACCAATCATGAGTTGATAATTGAAAACAATTGAAGTGTAACAGAATTTAAATGAATAACATTCTTTGTAGAAGGAATGTTTGACTGATACATGATGACGAAAGTCTAATTATCATATACCCAGTAGGTAGATGGACTAAAATGCATGAAAAACATGCAAAAAAAGGATCGACTATAACTGAAGTATATAATTAATACAAAGAATTAAATGACAACTACTAGTAAATTGCAATAAATAATGAGTAAAACCCTGCACACTCTTTGTAGAGAAGAGAAACATAAAACAAAATATAACAAACAAAAAAAGAAAAAGAAATGTCTTAAAATTTGTGATATTGCAGTAAAAGATTATCTTGTCACTTTAATGCAGAAGGAATACCGTATTTCATTCCAGCCTCTCTCTGACATCAGTCAGCCGGCGATCTGACCGAGTTACATCAGCGGATTCATCCACTCCATTAACCAACAGCAGTGACATGCTAATCTTCTTAAAGGTAATATTGACGTGAGGTAATCCAAGCCCAATACTTCCTGTATTCCTCTGTAAGGATGCTCCACAGAGCTCATTATGTCGTAGTCAGTAGGTGTTGATGTGTCCTGGCAATGTATAATACATAAAAAAGCTCTGTCGGACCTCGAATAGTTCATGTATGCTTGTGACTTAGCTAAAAGACAAATCTATATCTTATTCAGTAGGTGTTGATCAAGCATAATAGCATTGGCATTAGGACATCCAATAGAACTGATAATGGGTGTTGTATGTTATAAGCTAGCCGACATGTCATTGCACACGCCTTTGACTTGCACATTAGAATGACATTTCTGCATGAATAATTCGCAAACTCGCTGTGTAAAAGTGTGGAACTATTACGATTTTGGATACATTTTTTACTAGTGTGACTTCCTGGCCATACAGTTTTTTACAAGCTTAAATTTCTCTAAAAGCTCGCAGACCAAAGGACCAGCAATAACAAAAAAAAACTCCAGGTCCTTCAGTGAATCTGTCAGTTCAGGACCGACATCCCAACATATTTTTCAAATATTGATTGATTGATTGAATTATTGCTTTACGTCGCAGCGGGAGTTTTTTCAAATATTACGGTACTCACATTCCTCAAAGATCTCATAAAGGAATGGTCCTGAAAATCTTTGGCCTTCTTTAAGTAAGTCTGTTTGTTCTCCTTCAGACAGTGTTAGACCTAGAGGACAGAGATACCTATCCCATTGTAGGATAACGGTAGGGTCTGTGGTGTGAGCTGGTCTCCCAAGATTACAGAACACTTTGAACATGATTTCATGCTCCAGCTCAAATCATAAATGAGGATCTGTGAGTAAAACATTGAGTTGAGCATGACACTGTACTCAAGAAAAGTGTTATAAACCTCGGGACAAACTTGATGCATCGGGGAAGACATGACTTTGACGAGGACATCAGGACATAAAGGACCTTGAAACATTTTAAACGACCAGATGGAGAAGAAATCCTTTTGAAGACATGACTTTTGGAAGGACGAATCCTTTTAGATATACAGACTGGGTGTCATTTCTCGAAGCTCTCGTAAGTCCATGAGCGCCATGCATAAGAGATCGCTATGTGCTATGGTCTCATAGGAGATATTAATGAGAGCTTCGAAGATGACCGTTAAATCTTTGGAAATCCAGACTTGAGAGTACATATATCTTTGTGTGAAGGAGACGACTTTCAACGATGACCATGCAACTTTTTAGAGGGCCAGACATTATACTTTTGAAGAAGCCATGACCTTTGTAAAGGGCCATGAAACCTTTAAGAACCAGACAGGAGAAAAGGACACAACGGGCGTCGGAACATTTGAGATTAGTAGACTCCGAAAAGGACTGAGGGTTTCTCTCTGGAGACTTGAAAGAGTTCTGATAGCAAAATTTGTAACCTTAATGTCTGCAACACTAACTTCTCTGCCACTAATGTCTGTGACACTAATGTCTGCAACACTAACTTCTCTGACACTAATGTCTGTGACACTAACTTCTCTGACACTAATGTCTGCAACACTAACTTCTCTGACACTAATGTCTGCAACACTAACTTCTCTGACACTAATGTCTGTGACACTAACTTCTCTGACACACACTTCTCTGACACTAAGGTATGTGACACTAACTTCTCTGACACTAATGTCTGCAACACTAACTTCTCTGACACTAATGTCACTAACTTCTCTGACACTAATGTCTGTGACACTAACTTCTCTGACACTAATGTATGTGACACTAACTTCTCTGACACTAATGTCTGTGACACTAACTTCTCTGACAATAATGTGTGTGACACTAACTTCTCTGACACTAATGTCTGTGACACTTAAACTTCTCTGACACTAATGTATGTGACACTAACTTCTCTGACACTAATGTCTGCAACACTAATTTTCTGACACTTATGTCTGTGACATTAACTTTTGTGACACTAACTTCCAGTCATGGACAGACGCCCACGCAACGTTAATATTTACCGATGCAACATTTTCAACTTCCTCTTCTTATACCATAGAACCAATGCTTAAAATCTTGCATTGTAACCCACTCCTGTTAGTTAGTAAGCTTTGTACCTTATCATGTCAAATTATTACGGTTCATCCCTTGAAAAGAAACCACACAATGATCAACAGAATCCTCAAAGTCTCACATGACGGGGTTTTTAATCCCATATAGTCTGATGACCCAATTAGTTAACATAATCCAATTACATTCTCCAACCGAATGTACAAATATTGTATTTCCTGAGCCACATGATATAATCTGATTGCGAAAAGAAATTACAGGACTTTTTTTCCTTCCAGATGTTTCATTTCCGACGAGCACAACGAGGAGCAATTACTCCCTGGCAACGCAAACACACTGACCAATAAATTTCATAGCTGCACCACGTTTTATTTCCGAGAAATGTGAGATTAATGGCATCCCAATGGAATAACAAATGACTCGTATGTCGTCTCCAAATCCAGTTACAAAAAAAAATAACATGACAATATCTGCATCTGACTTGGTTACCTAGATTCAATACGACCCCTGTGGATTGATTCCTTGCTTGTTGACTATTCTGACGTAGCTACGGAGGCTGCCATCTTGATTCATACATCATTCTCCATTTTCGACAGCATATTGTTAGAAAATCCCAATGGATCATTGCTTGCTTTTAACAACATATAATACTTAACAAAATGGATAAATAAACTGGATTTAAATAGGTGCAGGTGGTGTAATATTAAACCTGTCAACAATCTACTGTTTAATATCAGTTTTATCCTTCAAAATTTTAATTATGACCATTGAGTCTACTACGTCTATGTGAGGCTTAACGCATAGGACCTAGGGCATTATCAGCATATAATACACCCTACAGAAGGCATTCCTGGGTCCAGTTGCACAACATTCTTGTAGGCTTATTACTCAAAGAGTCAAAGACTCACCATTGACGCTGGCGGAATACAGAGTCCACTCACTGACAATGTAGACATGGAATGAGTCCAGTTGCACAAAGCTCTTGTAAGCTACAATAGCTGTAGACTTACAACTGCCCTTACATTAGTTGTAGCACTGTCTTATTCCAATATCCTACAAGACCTTTGCGCAACCCAGTTCCAGTGTGGGTCTACGATATTGGACTTACAACTATTGTAGCGCTACAAGAGCATTGTGCAACTGGACCATGAAACGCCGTGCATTATATGCCAATAGTGCCCGAGAGCCCGTTGGTTAACAGTCATATATCCCAACAACAAAAAGTAAACAGATAAATCAATAGTACAATTCCAACATTTCTATGGAGGGATTTTACAATGAAATTTCAACAAGCTGCTTCCCTTTGAAGTTAAGTATCTTATATGTTTTACAATATTTAGCTTTCATGTGTTCCATGGTAATAGTCGGTTAAGGCACTAGTAAGTGCATGCATGCAGTATAAAGGCTAATGTACGTGAGTTTGATTCCCGGCAATCAACTTAATATTTCGAAACTTGAATATTTTGAATTGATGTCTTGAAAAATACATTAAGTAAACGTCAAACACCCATTCTTCAGCTATTAAATAGTATAATGTGTTACATTATAGTATAATACTTGAATATTTTGAATTAATGTCTTGGAAAACAAATCATGTAAACGTCAAACACACATTTTTCAGCTGTTAAATAACATAGTGTGTTGATGACACAACACAGTCAGCCCTAGGGCAGTTTCATATTACTGTTCGTAATGTACAGTTGACGGGACATTACGTGAAAACAACACACACGGACAATAGATGGACTGCACACCCCAGAGGGATACTATGTAACGGAGGACAGTGTCTGAGATTTGAACCCAGAGTCCAACCCAGGGCTTCAGACTAACATTCTGAGTCACTTGCCCACAGGGCTAGTTGCAGAGGCACTAAAGGTGCTATATGTTTTTAAAAAGTAGGTTGCCCGCAGTGCGATTTAATTTGTCCCTGTACGTCAGGCATATGTTAGTCCAGAGCCCTGCCAAACCCTCTACCGACTGGTCCAAAGGGTTAACATCATCTTGCCAAAAGCTTCTAATATCACAGGACTACATTGATATGTATCTAACATGACAATCTTCGATATTAAATTTTATAATACATATTTCTCACAAGCTATAAGCCTACTATTTGTTAAACAAATTATTTTGCCAGTATTAAATTAATATCTGCCAGGCACCTAAAGATGAAATAACTCAATACACAGGAGCAACAAAATCTAAAGAAATAATCATTATCCTTCTTCATCTTTAATGCAAACAGATATGCTGTAGAACATGCATTGGACATGATTAATTCAGCTTAGAGCTCAACAAGAAGGCTTTTGTCACATGGAAATCTATATCCCATTAATCTACTGTACTGATGTTTCCCCATAGCCGGAACACACAATACATTCGGTTGTCTTTATCTCACAGACAATTCTCTTCGAAATCACGTTTCAATCCAATTTGAAATTTCTTGTGCTTCAGATTTTTACATGAATTGAATGCCTGGTACATCATGCAATTCATGAGTGTCTTGCAAAACCAGATAGAAAAAGAAAACTTGCAAAATCAGACAGAAAAAGAAAACTTGCAAGATTGGTTAGAAAAAGAAGAATTTGAAGTGAATTTCATAATTCATCCAGCTGCAACTTGTCAGTTGTTGTTTTTTGTTTCCTTAAAGCAGGTAAAAGTACATCCTGTCATGTCCTGTTGGTGTCCTGTTCATGAGAATGTTGTCCTGCAGTAATGTCATTACTGTTATCTGTGTAGGAGATGTGTTCTGTGCAGGGGATGCCACATTGTGGAGGCTATCCCAGATTACTGTTATCATGCAGGGGATGTTAGCATGTAGGTGATTTGACCTATCCCTCCTTACTGTTGTATGTACAGGGGATGTTATCAGGGGATCCCTCCTTACTGTTATCTGTACAGGGGATCCTTCCTTACTGTTATCTGTACAGGGGATGTTATCTGTGCAGGAGATGCCACCTTGCAGGGGATCCCTCCTTACTGTTATCTGTACAGGGGATGTTATCTGTACAAGGGATGTTATCTGTGCAGTGGATGTTACCTGTACAGGGGATGTTATCTGTGCAGGGGATGCCACCTTGCAGGGGATGATGCCCTCACCTTGACCGATCCCTCATTACTGGGAACACTGGCTTCTTTCTCTGCTTGCTCATCTTCATGCAAGCTTTAGTCTGCTTAATGAGGCATCTCAGATTACAGTGATAATAAGCTGGAGGGCAACTAGCATCCAACCCATTCCTCTTGTCAACTCTATCAAGCTCTGGATAGCATTAGAATAACAAAATGTTTCTCCTTATAGTTTTCAAGTGTTCTTTACCGATATTTCAATTTTTTTTTCGCTGAGTCAGCAAAAGAAACAGTGTTGAATTGATTGGTTCATCCATATGATTAATTCACACCATTTTTTTTGTTTTTCATGCCCATGTAATATTGATACGTTTTGAGAGTTTGTGGTATAACATGGAATAGTTGAGCATCAAATTGACATGATTACTGCTCAAATAAAGGATTGTACAACATTAAAATCGATAATACATTATCTGTACCAACCTCCCTTTTATTTCTTACAGTTTCCTCCATGTCATTCTGACATCAAAACTAATTTGTCACACTTTGTTCCAATTCGGACATAAATCACTTTCATTTTCTCATTTTCTGAATACGAAACAATTCTTCAGTTTTAAGTGTTATATATATTTTTTTTTTTCAGTATTCATAAACACTGAACAAAACAATTTTCATAATCTTGTATTAGCGGATAATATAATCAATAGAAGTATAGCAGGAGTGGAAGTGTGTGCCATGGTTTTAAGTGTTCGTCAAACAAAGCATTAAGTTATTAATTGTATACAATAGTTAATGCACATGTATGGTATTGATTCGATTTTATTTCATGTTCGGCGAGCTCTTTGCAGTGGAGATAAAATGATTTGAAGGACAGGTATAATCTGTGCTCTGTGTGCACAGATGCAATATGTGAAGGTCAAAGGGAAGTAACTCGTTTGGGCATGAATAAATCTGCACACAATTTCTGCACCACTAACTTTACACTGTAAACTCCATACATCATTCCTTAGGAGACCGTATGGTCTTTTAAGGCATTATTATATATTATGTTGCTTTCAGTAGCAGCTTTGTTAATTAATGAATGCAAACAGTCAATAAGCTTAGAAATAAACACCATTCAATGACAGAAAGCAATTCTCACTACAGCCAAATATCGCCATTAAACTGTCAAGGTGAAAATATCGTCATTAAAATGTCAATGTCAAAATATTGCCATTGAAATGTCATGGTGAAAATATTGCCATTATAATGTCATTTTGAAAATATCACCATTAAAATGTCAATGCAAAAATTCTGGCAATATAGTTTTAACATATGTTAATTATACTTTGATTGAATTAGTGTTTACCGTCACAGTGGGAATATTTCACCCATGATTGTATAGCCTACGACCAGATAACTACAGTGCTTGGAAATTCCTCTTTCTTTTCGAAATACTTTTCAAAACAGCAAGAGACACATCATTATCTGTCGCAATACGTATTACAAGTAATATACAGCTTTCAAGTTCTAGTAACGGAAAAGTAATAATCTGTTGCCATGGAAATGAACAAAGTACATGTATTGGAAAATGTAAAATTAGAAATGTCAAAAGGCATGTTTGCTTCGTGCTTCCAACTGTCATGATAATATTTCCTAAAGTTTTCAAATTGTGTTATGAAATGTAATTCAACCTCTGGCACGAACAAAGTAAAACAATCATTTCCCAACGCAGAATATTTGAAGAAAACTTCTCCATTGCAAATTTTATTTAACAAACTTTATGAAAAAACACCAATATTTAGAACTGAAATAAGCTTGAAAGTGGCATTAAAACTCCATTTCAATCAACCAACCAATGTTGTTAAAACTCCAATTCAATCAACCAACCAATGTTGTTAAAACTCCAATTCAATCAACCAACCAATGTTGTTGAAATTAACCAGACTACCAACATGACAAACAACAAAAGAAATGAAGGAAGGATAAAAGGAAGGATAAATGGAAAGAAAGACAAAGTAAATGGAAGGACAAATTGAAGGAGATATGGAAGGACAGATATATGGACATGATGGAAGGACAACTGGAATGAAAGACAGAAGGACAAATTGAAGGAAATATGGAAGGACATTTATAAGGACATGGAAGGACAACTGGAATGAAAGATAGGACAACTGGAATGAAAGACAGAAGGACAAATTGAAGGAGATATGGAATGATATACATAGGGACATGGAAGGACAACTGGAACAAACAAAAATGGGAGAACAACTGGAATGAAAGACAGAAAGAAGGACAAGTTGAAGGAGATATGGAAGGACCAATGGAAGAATCAACAGGACAGATCTCAGTTCAATATCCATGCACAGCCAACCTTGACTTAGTTGTCACACAGGGGACCATCATCACATTAAGAAGAACCCATGCTTGCTATGGTGCCATTTATCAGCAGCTAGTATGACAAATAGCCATTATAATAATCATCCCCTCAGTTTTATGTCATTACAAGAAACTCAGCCTGCTGGCCATATAAATTTTGGATTTCAAATACAAATTTGCCCTCGAGCATCATCTCATAATTAGGAACGTTTCTATTTTCAATGTCTTTTGTGGGGGAAAAAAAAGAAGACATATTCCAATTATGATCTGAAAATAAGCAAATGCATCATTGATTATCATAGACAATTACTGACTTTCATATAGAATTATTTGTTCTACGGATGAAAAGATACTTTTATGAAAAATATACTTCGTTAACAAATAATATTGGTCTGATTGCCATGATTATTGCAACTGATTTACATTTGTACAAACAAATGTCCAATGATCGCTGGAAAGTGCTTACAATACACGTTTCTACTTCAGAGTTAAGCCTGGAACTAATGATCCAGTAAGCAAAGGTTTGGCCAAAACTAGATAAAGTTGAAGATTTTATATTTAGAATTCTCCCGGATTTATCACCAAGCTCCGAGATTACAAAACATTCTTTTAGTACTTAGGATTCCATGCTCAATTCAAGGTTTTGTTCACAAATCTCTACATAAAAGTTGACCTTGTGCCTGAAATCACTCTCAGAGTGTTTAGTAATCTCAGGACCAAGCCGGATATGGAAAAAGAAATCTCAGATTGAAATTGTGACAAATCTTAACTTTCCTTGATGTAAAACATTCGTAGTGACAAAATCCAATACCAATGAGCATCGAGCACACAGTAAAACAACCTGATGCCCAGTTTCGCCATGAAGATTTTGAGAGAAAAAATTTAATCAGCCCTCAAAAAAATAGAAATACCAGAGTATCCTTTCACGAAGCTCTCTTATCTGCTAAGAGACTGGTAGCACTCTCTTAGCAATGTATTAGGCATCGGCAAAGAGAGCGCTACCAGTCTCTTAGTGGATAAGACAGCTTCATGAAGAAGATACCCAGGAACACAAATTAGACCACAGATTCTTTCTTTACCAGCAAGCTGCCTTAATGGCCCAACATCAGCCCTAAATCAGCATTATAATAGCAGCTGATGAGACATTCTGTTAATGAAACACCTGCTGATGTCATTAGAAGTCAGCATGGATCACTTTCCCTTTGATAATAACAGGAATGTTCCTTAACATTGTGGTCTGCAGCAGCTGACCATTACCTTTAGCATATACATTAACATGAGGATAGTGATATACCCTAATTAACCTATTAATTCGAACAGGAGAAAATAATTAAATTTTTAGCTGCTCGAATTATTAGAAAAATATGAAAATTGAAAATGATCTGTGTCTGTATAATCAGAGACACCAAAATAAAAAATATATCTATCCCTATAAATAAATATTTTATAAATATGACACCTGAAAAATAAATAAAAATAGAATATAAAAACAAAATAATGGCCTGCTTCAAGTCCCTATGATGCTGAAAGGGTATACCGTAATTATCTTAATAAATGATTTCTTAAAATATCTTCTTTTTTTAAATGATTGTGTTTGGATAATTAGAATATTACGATTTCCTCAAAATTGTCATGTTCGTATATTTATGGTAGAAAATCTTTTTTCCCGCTGATTCATTTAGGTCTTCGAATTATTATAGGGTTCAAATTAATATGTGAATTACAGTACCATATTGAGCATAGTGTTGGAATAGTGGATGAGCAAGAAGAAGAAGAAAGTAAGATGAAGAATAATAAGAAAGACTGAAAATAAATAAACATGAAATTAAATCTAAAATCCATTTGAAATTTAATCCTGTTCTTGTTCCTGTGCATGTAACAACAAAATCCATCCATATTTATTACAAAGAGTGACACACTAAAAGTGCTATAGCATGGATAGGTTTAGGTTACTGGAGCAAACAGCGAGGTATCATTAATAACAGCACCTCGGGCTATATGCCCAACATAATCCTCACTTTCCACTAGTGCAATTATAGCCACCATAAATCCATTGCAAACATCTTCATATTAATTCAGATGTAGAGGCACACAAGGCAGACTACCCAAGCAAAAAGATACTCAACAAAATTAATCAAGGACCAATAATCTTTTTGGACTTTATATACAGTAGATTTAGATTTATATTCGTTTTAACAATGATGAATTTCCAGACATCTACTGTCTCCAGGTACTCTTCAAGAAGGTGCAGACACGTTGGAAGAAGAATTACACCAGATTCCTCAAGCCAAGTTACAAAATTTGATAGAAGTCTTCTCCAAAATGTATTTGCCGACCCATAATTAATATTGCTATGTAGGTAAATAGATGATAAATGCGTCTTTGACCCTTTGCTGTGTGCTACTGAAGTCCAGACGTCCAATTTATACAAGCACTCCACCTACATCAATGCATTAGCCACCATAAAAACTCGCCCATCACAGTCAGTGTTGGAGATGCAGAAGGTCTGATGCCCAGACCTACGTTTCACAAAGGGGTCGTACTGTAGTCTGGGCCTAAATACAGACTTATGCCATTCTTCTACTATAGCAGAAAATGATTTATGTCAAATAAAGGATTGGAAAAAGAAATTTCCAAATTACTAAATCTGTTCTTGTGTATTTATACAAGTAAATATACATATACTAATATTTGCTCCTGTTATTATTAATAATATGCATAGTATTCCTGCACCATATTGTTTTTAAAAGAATGCTTGCAAAACATGACCATGTGGCCGAGCTCTCTTATCTAAAAAAAACATCATGCCCATTTGTTTGTCATCAACAGAAAAATACACCATGTGAAAAGTAGTCGTTCAGCCCTAGTAATACAATTTGATTCAACTAGGAAAATACAAACTCAAACTGTCTTAAACCTTTGGAAGATAGACAACAATGAAACTGAAAACATCAACATTGAGAGAGAGAGAGAGACAGAAAAAAATCGACAGCGACATCGAGAACACATCGCTGTGTGTTCCAACCTACACCATCAGTACTGTGACCGGTTTGCGACGCAGACAGAAATAAAAATCAATACGCCAGCTTTCGATACTTGGGCAATGTTTTGCATTATCTGTTAACAAATCACTCATCTGGCTGGACCTATTGGTTCAGGTTTGTCTAATCAATTTAGCGGCCTTGTGATGACGGTCCAGATCACTCATGAGCTGACCGATGGTCTCGGGTCTTCGTCAATGGTCTTGGGTCTTTGTCGATGGTCTCAGTCCTTGTCGACAGTCTCATGGTCTTTGCCGATGCTCAGGGTCTTTGTCTATGGTCTTGTGGTCTTTGATAACAGTCTTGTGATCTTTGTCAATGGTCTCATGGACTTCTTTATTGCCATGGTTCTCGACCGACGGGCGAGACTTGGGTATTGTTTCTCAAAGCTCTCGTACCTACCATGAGACAACAGTGGTCTCGCAGCGATCTCTTTTCACGTGACTATCGGGTATTGGGTACATGCTACACCTACAGCTACAGCTTAGAGGATACAAGAGCTTCAAGAAATGACACCTAGGGTATCCTTTCATGAAGCTCTCTTATCGACTACGAGACCATAGCACTCTCTTGCAGTGCATTAGTTATCGGCAATGAGAGCATTAGGCTCTCTTAGTGGATAAGAGAGCTTTGTGAAAGGATACCCTGGACACTTATGACAGCACTACGGTCTCATAGCGGTCACGAGAGCTTCAAGAAGATACCCACAACCTTGTTGGCGCCTCTAAAGGTCAACATTGCAAACCTGTAGGTCACAGTCTGACCGACGACCAAGGGAATTGGCTGTTGAACATGCATAATTGATCAGGGTATCCTTTCTCAAAGCTCACAGACCAAAGCGCTCTCATAGCAATCTCTTTTTACATTGCAATTTGGCACTTACGACAGTGCTAAGGCATCATAGTGGATACGAAAGCTTTGAGAAGGTATTTGGACCTCGACTTGCCCTCCAAATGTCAACAGACCGACAGACGACCAGTGGAATTGGCTGTTGAGCATGTACAATTGATCAGAATGGAAATAATTACGCTATTGTTCTTCAAAGGAGACAAGTTTTGAATGGATACTCTATTTGTCAATATGAAATAATCAGGTGTATATATAGAATATATAATATGGAGTTTTTATCATTTATCATCAAGTGGCATACTTTTGTAAAAAAATAATACATTAATAGTGTATTGTATTATGACATATCTCAAGATGGCTTGGTTCCTTATTCTCCTAACGATCATAATGAATGGCTGATTACCAATTCAGGATGTTCAGAAACAGATAGCATCACCTTTATCTCTTAGCTGATGACTTTCAATTCTGAAGAGGCATCATTCAATGTCATTAACAAAGACATTTGTGATTAAATATTAATGGGACAGACAACGAACATACAACTTGAGTCTGTTATAGTCATCTCAAAGATAAGAATAACATTGGAATGATTTATTTCAAAGGCTACAGTAAACCTGTGTAGATATAAACAAACCAAGAAATACTGTTGTATTTGTATCTTCTTTTTTTTAAATTAATTGGGTTTGAGAGCCATTTTCAGGTTTCTTTCACTTATATTATCATGTCTTTTCAATTCATCAGGAAGAAACTCACAACATCCATAGCGCTGAATGTTGCAGTAAACCTGCGAGCACCGGCTGGTACTGACAGACCAAAGTCAGTACAGTCAGTACAGACAGCACATCCTGTCAAGATTGCATCAATAAGGTAACTTTCACGAACATTGATACTGGGACTGGATGGGAACCCAGAGCCTTTGGCTTCGAAGTCTAACATTCTACCATTGCACTACTACTATTCCAACTTAAATATACTCCCCAGGGAGTTGAGAAAGAACAATTGAGTGCATACCGATCCCACTGACAAGGGATAATAATGTTTCACTTTGAGGGAGTGGCTTTGGCACATGATGTGTAGCCTTTAGTATCATAAATGGTTTACATAAATGTTCATATAATGTAATAAATATGCTGATAATAAATTGAAAGAGTAGCCAACCAAGAACTGACATTGTCTCTGTGACCACAGTGTCTGCCAATGGATCCAGATCGCATTGCATCATCCAAGGCAGTGTCTATCCCCAAATGGGAAGATCAAAGTCAACGCCAAATGTCCATGAAAACAACTACAATCTGGGATGAAGACATGGCTGATGTCCTGATCAGGTTTGTTGCTCTTCTGGCATACATTTAGTCCTTAGAAGCCAGATTTGGTTTTATGGTCACATCACTGACAAAGCCATCAAAGCCACACCACACACACACATACACATACACATAGACATAGACACAAACACACACACACACACACACACACACACACACACTCTCTACATCATAGACAAGAGATTGCGATCTTTGATATGAAGAAAATATCTAGGAAATGAGATAAATTGTAAAATCTACAACTTTGATATAAATCTAGGGCGGTATCCTATAACCAGCTTAGATTTTTAATTGACTTAAGTCAGCAGCAAAAACCTTTAGTTATCAAACTATTTTGGCCACGTTTTCTATATCTGGCTTAGCTAAATGTATAAAACTTCAGAATAATCCAATACACAAAACGTAGTCAAAATGTGTCGCAAAGTTACTGTTTTGCTGACTTAAGTCTTAAGCCATTTATAGGATACCGCCCCTAGACATGATAGAAATGAATGCAAAATCTAGATTTTGGAGATGAAAATATGTTTTTCACTATATGTCAGATACGAGATACAGCACGAAAATAAAAATGGTAAACTTTTGCGACCATGGTGATGAACACCTACACGTTGGCGTTCACCTATTTGTACCTGACATATTCTGAAGGAGATAAATGCAAATATATCAGAATCAGCTGGACTCCGCGCGTGGCAATCAATGTGAACTGCATTTAGAAATCCGATCCATTTTCATTCTGAATCCCCAAGCCTCCCAAGGGTTGTGTTACTAAATATTGCACAAACTGTCACTGCCACATTGAGACGATGGCCTCCAAATTTGTTTGTTACGCAAATCTTTATTTAGTGTAGTGCATTTGCTAACCAGCTGAATGTCACGTATACAAATCTAAAGGAAACTGTAAATGTAATTTTCCCAAGAAAACATGTGTAAATGATTTGATATTATGTATTAAAATATGAAAATATTGAAAACCAGTCTAACATGCGGAAAATGTTGGTTGTTGCCCAATATATGTGTATAGACAAATAAAAAGTACAGTGCCCCCTCGATATAAGACGTGGATTTTATTTTCGTTATTTCCCTGTAATATTGGATAAGGTGGGTACGATAAGGCAGAGGGAATATCATGGACCCCAACTTCAGCATTATATCAAGGGGACACATGTATATACTTTCAAGTAAGATGATGGAATATTAATCATGCATACATTTAAGCATGGCAAAATAGTCTTGAGAAGTGTTAGAGAAAACAGTAAACATGGTAGAATAGCTCTTGCTATTTCCATAAAACAAATTACAGAAAATTGACAAATTCAGGCGATGAGGATATCACCTCTGAGAACAGCCATTCAGCAAACGCAAAACTCTCTGTTCTCTGATACATCTCAGGAAACAACTTTATTAGTTTGGATAGCTTGCAGACGACATACAGTCAACGGTATTAAACTTCCTTACTTCGAGTTGACTAGGGAACGACCAAAAAAATATGAGGTCAATACTGATTATGGAAGATGGATGGATGGAAGGTGGGATGGAAGAAGAGAGGGATGGGGGGAGGAAAAGGATGAGGAAGAGAAGAAGGATAATAGGAAGGATCAAAGGCCTTGTAGAAAGTGGAGCCAGTCAGCACCAATGTCTAGGTCATGACGATGCCGCATCTCTGTCAATATTGGATTACCTTCAGGCAGCAGAGGAATCAAAGAGTCAGCGCTCAGACATAAGGGTCAACTGTATACCTCATGCCTATACTAAAAACCCCAAGGTCTAATTCCAACATTATTTGAGCTCTTCCTGGAACATCCATTTGAAGAGCTCTTGTACATAAGAAGATGGTAAACTGACAAATTACATGTTTAGTAAAAGATCTTATACACATGGCTTTGATCACCAATTCCAGTGTTATTTGAATATTTCTTAGAACATCCAGTTGAAAAGCTCTTGTACAAAAGAAAATGGTGGTAAACTGACAGTTGCATGTTTTTAACATCTTATAGTACAAGTGGCTTTGAAGACCAATTCAAATGTTATTTGAATAATTCCAGGAAGATCACGCACATAATATGGTGGTCAACTGATTCTCACGTTGATGGTTTTATAGCTTGTAAGGGTGTTCTTGAAGACCTATGATAACCTATAGAAGACTAGAAATTCCAATTTTATTTGAACACTTTCAGGAACAGCTAGTTTAACCCTCTACCTGCTGTAGGCAACTGGAGATGTCCTAAACAGCAGTGTCTGTGCCAAATCCATCAGGGAGAGGATGAAAAGCTCTCAAACAGAATAAGACAGTCAACTGAGTTATATGTTCTTGGTTTTATATCTTCCACAGTTTCATTTGAGAATCTATATCAACCCATACAAGAATACCAATTCCAGCAACAGGCGATGTTATTTAAATATTTCCAGGAACATCCAACTTGAAGAACTATTGTATAAAAATGAGAGTTAACCGAGTTACACGTTGTTGTTTCACATCTTGTACCAGTGTTCTCGAAGAGCCTTGTACCAGTATTCTCGAAGAGCTTTGTACCAGTGTCCAAGAGCTACTACAACCCATACAAGACTAGCTATTCCAATTCTATTTGATCATTCTTTCAATTTCATTTGAACATTTTCGGGAACATGCAGTCGAAGAGCTCTCATGTCAAATGAATGTCAGCTTTTATATAAATGACTTTTATTTTTATTTTGTACAAGTACTCTTAAAGAGCAATAGGATGCCTAGGGAGGTCAGGTTTATTTTTTTTGTATTTCCCAGAAAGAGCTATTGTAGTGATAAAAGTGGTTCATGCAGCCAGACTTATATTCGTAGCGGGTTCCGAAAAGTTGACTTACCACTACGGTAGGCTACAATTGTTCTGAGCAACGGACCCCTGTACATGAAGACATGACTACAGAATTTGCCAGAGTGATTACGGGGTTCAATGTCGCTGAGGGAATCCTTCGCCCATTTGCGACGATTGCTAGATTTAACTAACAAGCCTACTTACCTTCGCAAGACGGATATTTCATTCTCCAGAGCCTCTTCCTTTCCAAGTAAACCTTTCCTATCGATGCACTTCACGGCCATGTACCGTCCCCTCTGGTGCTTATCCTCTGCTAACACGACTTCTGAAAATGCACCTCTGGAAAAGAAATCGAAATGCATTTGTAAAACATTGAAAATGTCAGTCAGGCAATTTTGGACTTTTGGGTTGGAAATATATTTTATTTTTCGTTGGGTATGCTGGGTTCGGGATTAACACTCGCCCACTTGCACGGGCCATTTCTCCCAATGCTAAAGGTAATGTAAGGGTGAGTAGAAATTTGTAACATTCGTTATTTGTATTAATATTTGGGCGGTATCGTAAGGGTGAGTAGAAATTTGTAACATTCGGTATTTGTATTACTATTCGGCCAAGTAAGTTTTAAAGTTTCTATCCCTGGTATGTCAAACTTAATGTCAACAATTTTATGACAGATGTGGGTGCTATTAATTTTTTAATTAAAATTAATTAATTGAAATGGGAGTTTAGAGTCGCTTCTATGATTTATTTTTTATCTTGAAATTTTTAATACATGGAGATAAAAAAAAAAGGAAATATAGAAATATTAAAAACTAGTGTGACACAGTGTTCTAGACTATTAGGTCCAATGTACACGGGCAAGTTAAATTACATTGCGGGCAACCTATTTTTTACGATATAGCACCTTTGGAACTTGCCCTGATAACCCTGCAGGCAAGTAACTCAAAATGTTAGTCTGGTAACATGTGGAAAAAGTAGCTAGTTGCCCAAGGTGCTTTGTGTAGTCAGCCCAAATGCACATATTTCCTGGTTTGACCATGGAAAATGTCAACATGCCGTGATTTTATGCCTTGAAATATTTTTAATTTATTTATCCCTCTAAGGACATTTGAAAATAGATAGGTCATTTCCTGATCACAGAAAAAAAAAGTGTTCACAGGATGCATCATGTTTGTTGTTCACGTCTCCATTCCAATAACCAATGTTTTCAGCAGCACTAGAGCAATATGCCGATCTATGTACCATGCCGAAGTTTGACGTGAATTATGGGTTTTGGAAAACTGAGCCATCGGTGTGGAAATGAAGTCTTCATGGATTTCTCAGAAGACAAACGAGCCCGAGCAACCTCAACGATATCGCTGTCGAGATTGGGTCAACAAAACGCAGAGTTGGCTTAAAAGTTGTTAGTACTTAGAGGAAATGAAGAACTGCACTTGATATTTGGCATTGTTGATAAGTGATGGTTAAATAATTGATTCCTGATTTTTGTTAAGTCAAGTGAAAATGATCACATCAATATATTGAATTCAGAATCATGAGAACCGGGTTAATGCAAAAATAAAAATCTACAAATTTAATTAATTTTTTTAACACATTCTAAAATGTGGATTAACAGAAAGAAATCATCCTTGCATAACACCATGATCAATATGTCAACAATGCTTCAGGATTGACGTTTTTCTTAAACAACGCAATCCGTTGTGCTGTAGTACTAATGATTCGCTGCTCATTTCTCAAAAGTGGAATTCTTTACAAATTTCGCAAAAATGAACATGGTGAAGTTCACCTGGATAAAGCAACTGATGAATTGTCAGCAATGTTGATAGCAATTATGATTGTATTGGGGAAGGGGATGGCAATGGCTTGGGAATTATGATTGTGATGGCAATTTAGTGTGGCAATGTTGATGACAATTGTTGGTAGCAATGGAGTGGCAATGGCTATTGTGATGGCAATGGTGATGACAATGGTGATGACAATGGTGATGCTAAAGGTATCCTATAGACTAATAGAAATTTATCTCTTTTGTTATTTGTATCACTATTTGGGATATTAAGTTTTAAAGTTGATTTCGATCCCTGATGGTCTGTTAACCATCTCCTCACTGAAGATAATGACAAATGCCATACCAAGCCAGCATTTATATTATCGATTCAGCAGGGGGAAAGGACAGCACAACACAACTTAATCATAATTGTCATTACCTTGGTAATACAGGATGACCGTAATTGACCTTTGACACTGCCCAGAAAGACATTTATGACCTCGTAGAATGATCTTACAGATATCCCAGATTCTCTCGTCACTGATCTTATCAGTTAGTACTGAAGCATTTCTCTCATCTTCCCTCAATAACTTGTGGTCAGTTTCTGCCAATTAGGAGATGCTACCACATCTATACATCCCACTTTAATACAGTTCTACCTATATACACATCACATCTATATTGAACTCTAGGCCAGTTCTGTACCTAGAAGAGAGCAGTCTATTGATATTGACCCTTGGCATTGGAAGACAGAGTTTTACCGAACTCGAAATCCTGCTTCAGATACGCAAAAATTGCAAGTTTGGACGCATCCTTCTGGACGCACTTTATTAAGAAAACTTATTGACATCTTCAGATTCTTTTGTTATTTCTAAACTCATTACATGACAGCATAGATTAGAAGAGATTACAATAATACACATGTAATCCCCAAATAACTGCCCCTAATTTGCACATTGGTGAATACTAAGTCATTCCGTCTTTATCGTTTTACTCATGCAAAGGGGAGTAACACTACATATCCAGAAGTGTAGTTCTGTAGAGTTAAATTTCTCAAAGCACGATCTGTTTTTAAAAGATATATAAAAATGAATACACATCAATGAGTTGTGTTATATCATCACAAAATGAACCCACATAAAGGGGATATTTAGCTTAATAATTCAGTTGATAGAGACTCCCTGTTATATATTTGGGACGTGGATAGTGTATCAGCATCAGTCCCCAGGATTCCCAAATATTTTAACCTAAGTTAAACTCTGGAAGACATTTCTGCACTTTGAAGATACATGTACCATGATATTAATATAGACAATTGGAATACATTTCTATATTTAAAAAAGTATCATGATACAGTGTCCCCTCAATATAACGCTGA
Organism: Lepetodrilus pustulosus; assembly: GCA_032355345.1. Taxonomy (NCBI): domain Eukaryota; kingdom Metazoa; phylum Mollusca; class Gastropoda; order Lepetellida; family Lepetodrilidae; genus Lepetodrilus; species Lepetodrilus pustulosus. Next base: position 105 of record JAULBP010105893.1, on the reverse strand, counting down.
AGTTGGGGTCCATGACATACCCCCAGCGTTATAGTACCCACCTTATACGATATTACAGGGAAATAACGAAAATAACAAGTTCACAAAATTTGTTTCCTACTCACA
>JAULBP010105882.1:0-10436 GCA_032355345.1 Lepetodrilus pustulosus | reverse complement strand
AACGTAAATAGTCTCAGACTGAAATTCGTTTGGTCATTATCTAGGTCTATCAACCGTGATTGTATGCCTTTAATGTTTCTTATTTACCAAAGCTCTTTGCCATTATCGGGAAATGCACATCAATTATAAATGGTAGATAGTATATTCTATAAACTAATCATTTTAACCTCCTCTTCATATTTGGCAGGTGTCAATTCAATTCTTTATTCGCTTTTAACTGTAGTTATTCAGCATAGTAATCTAAGGAGAATATAACTAAATCTACATGTCGCTTTATTTACCTAAATTACATAATTGTTTTAAATTGTCTAAATGATTGAAAAATTTGAAAACAGAATGGTACCTAATTCATAATACACTGTAGTATTAAAACAATATCCAAATAATTTGAGGTGAGGTTCCCGCTTAATATTTACATCGATTACTTACAACACGAGTGATAGAAATATACAAAATCTTGCAGAACGCGCTTCTAAATCTTGTTTCTAGTGGTTAAAAAATACAGCTGCGGTTGCCTCCCTTTATAGTATAGTTTGCTGCCGCTAGGTTTGACCGCATTCGCTTACATTTGATTGGTCAATGGGGACATAAATAGCAGTGCGAGAGAAAGCTTGGCCTCTTCTTAGTTATTTACTAGGTAGGTATACTGAGTGCTCGATGTTGCAAAACACTTTAATGTGAGTTATAAGTTTGTTGAACACTCAGTAACACAAGTGCACTGTGTTATTTACTCATTGAAGCTGATGTCTGAAATGAATTTGATCTGTTTTGCTGTTTTTCTAATGTTGTTTCGCATGATCAACATCAAAACACTAACAGCTGATCATGACCAGCTGATGACAGCTCTGTCATACTATAGTATATTATTATGGAAATAGTAGAATTTTATTTTGCCATTTACGTATTTATTTGTGAATTTGAATTTCTTCCCAAAAGTTTTGCATAGATCAGTATACAGGGTTTATATTATAATACTGGGTATATATTTTAAAATATATTTTGATATACTAAACATCTCATAAAGACTTAATGAGTCTCTATCTTTTATTGATTGATTGATTGATTGAATTATTGCATTACGTCGCAGCAGAAATATTCCACCCATAGTACGACGACATATTTTTTTAGCAGCTGTTACTATACAACATTTGCACCTAGTATAAACCCCATAAACAGGTACACTTAAGAAACTCATTGTTGGGTGTGGGTTTTTTTAAATAGATGTAAAGTTAGATTATTCTATTATTGTAAACTGTGAATTAATTTACAATGAAAATGATAATAAAGGTATAGAAACTAACTTTAAAATGTACTCGCTGGAATAGTGCTACAAATAACACGTTTCTACAGACTTTATTACCAACTACACTATTATTAGCATGGACTGAACAAAGATTTCTAGTATATATTCGTACAATTTTTCACTGGATTTATCTTCTTTGTTATGTTACTAAAACAAAACAACTTACTTTACATTCCAGAGTTATTCTTGGAATATTTAGCAGCCATAATAAAATACCTACCCTTGGGTTGGGTTGAAAATTATTCTATTTTTTTTATGAAAAATGCATTCAAATAACAACCACAATTAACACACACATGTCTTCTACAATTGACAGGTATTATTTAACTTTTTGGTGCAGGCATGTAATTAACAAGTTATATTTAATTAAACTAATTAAAAGTACGAGAAATGTTTTTGGAGCTTTAGATAAGCTTTCTATCATGAATATCGATAGAATATCCACAAAATATATTATATTTAGGAATTGGATAAATGTCTGCCAATATATACTTTATTTATAATAACTTATAATACTTAATAACTTATATTTATTTTCTTTCAACCGACCATTCATAATCTTCCCATTATTATTATGTTTATGTTTAACCTGACCAGCTGGCCAATATATCGAAGTCTATTTAATTTTATTTTCTACCGAGCTAAAATTATCACACAAATCTGTGAACCAGAGAATCAATTAACTATGGCCTTAATCCCACATGCAACACATTGTTCGGTTTTATGTGTTTTAGTTTTTCAGCAAATAAATAGTAACATTAGACTAAGCTATAATTGTAAGTCAATTTACAATGAACATTATCATTCAAAAAGATTATACGCATTCTCCTATTCTAAACTCCATGGAGAATATTCACAGTAAATTTCAAATTTTGTCACAGGTGAGAAAGAATCATGCCGGAAATCTCGGCGACAAATCCGGTCCCTGGGGAGGGGAATTCGGAATCAGATAACACTACCTCCCCGGAATCGTCACACTCCACATCACCCGTCCAATGGCCAACGAAATATCATCGCCTCATCGACCGCATCAATCGCAGAATGTCGTCGGGTGACCGTTATTTCTCCCTCGAGTTCTTTCCTCCACGCACAGCCAATGGTGCCGTGAATCTCGTTGGAAGGTGCGTCTAAGAAAATGTTAAATTGTCTACTGTCTTTTAATAACATCTCTTGTATATATCTATCACTAGTTTATTAACAGTAGTATTCAGTAGCTTAACTCTGACTATAATTATATGCATTGCAGATCAAGGTGCATCTATTTATCTTGCCATGTTCACACAAGGGGCCATATTGAAATAACCATCCAACCCACATTCTAACACTTAAGTCATGTCTAATAGCTTTTGAGAAGAAATGGTAAATCATTTTAGTATGTCTTTTATTTGCAATTGATAACTATAATAGCTATCTTGCCCGTTTCCTTTAACCCTCTCCCTGCTGCAGGCAACTGGAGATGCCCTAAAGAGCAATGTAAGTGCATTATCCAGCAGGGAGAGGGTTAATAGCATGGCTAATTGTCTATTATTGAGCAAACACATATTTCCAGTACAAACATTACCAATGGTGGCTAGATTTTTTTTCTATTTATGAATGAAAACCCCACTTTATTAAAACTTAACTGTCTCCTGCACACAGAATTCAGAGAATGGGCCAAGGCGGGCCATTGTTTTGCGACATGACATGGCATCCAGCTGGGAATCCAACAGACAGCGAGAATCCGACTAGTTCCACCTGCATCGCAGCCACCATGTTGAACTACTGCGGCATTGAGACCATGCTGCACATGACATGCTGCAACATGACTGTGGAAACCATCAAGACAAACCTACGCAGAGCCAAGGACTTGGGTATCAGGAATATCCTGGCACTCAGGGGAGGTAAGCGGGACTGACATTGTGGTAGGGGAGGTAATCGATGTAACAAAATTTGACTGACTTGATTTGTCTCACAGCATGGAGCTAGAGAGCATGAAATGTTATATTGTCTACATGTGCTAGTCTGGTTTTTCTCCAGTCTTTATAGTGCTAGCTCTTAGAATATACCATGTCCTGTTCATGGATATCCTACTTTAACTGACTCTGAGCCGACCAGCCGTTGTTGTAAACTTCCCTTAAATGCTGAGTGCCATGCAGGGGGGGCAACAACTGCCTTTTTTTTTCAATGTCTTTTGATATGCTGCCTCTGGGTGTCTGGGTGTGTGTGGTATTGATTTATAGTGTTTCTGCGATCAATAATTATTATTTAATACAGCTGAATGTACTGGCATTTCTCTATGCATACTATTATTACCCAAAACAAATATTGAAGGTGACGCTGAGAAATCCATTGAGAATTTTGTACGAAGGAATTCAAAGTTGATTTTTCTTTTATTTGCTTGACAGCCCTGCAGAAATATTTCACAATCATAACATACAAGTTAAAGGCATTGCAATTTCATTTCAATAGCTTATTTATGAGATTGAAATAAATAATAATACTTCTTGTATGGCCATCATTCAAATGAACCAGATTTGTTAGGATTCAATTCTATTTGATTGGTCATTCATGTTTCAACATGTATGTCACTTGCATGTGAAGGTTAATACATGTACATTAAAATCAAGTTTTGTTTTTCTTTGTACTTTAGGTTGTTTTGCATGTTGGCAATTGAAATTATGTTGCTCATTATACTTAATTTAGCTATTAAAAGATAAAGGTATTATTGCTGAGTAGCAAATATCCTACTGAATATGTGTGTAAAATGTTAATGAACAGCTATGATGGTGTTAAAGTCTGATATTGTTCAGACAATAAAATGATAGAATTTATTTATATATTTAGTTCAATAATTTGCTTGTTTAAGATCAATCTTTTGTTATATAAGACTTTGCATACTACATGTACATGTACTTGTTTTTCATGTATATAGCACACTTTTGGAATCCAATATTTCAAAAATACCAAATTGAATTTGTTTGAGATTATCTGGAGCACTGTAACTCCCAGGAGCATCACAATTCTCATTTACAAATACTGTACATACTGACTTTTCTTTCTGCTTGTTCAGATCCGCCATCGGAGGAGAGTGGGTGGGAGGAGGTGGAGGGTGGGGTCAACTACGCAGTGGATCTGGTCAGAATCATCAAGGAGGAACACGGCGACCATTTTGTCATCTGTGTGGCCGGTACGTGTTCACTTTCATTCCTTCTCGCTTGTATTGTGTCACATTTGTTTAGTACAGATAATAACAATAAGAAATAATTTATGTAGGGTCTAGGATCTAGCTACTCAATGGTGCTGAAAAATAAAAGAGGAAAAAAATAAAGAAAAGGAAAACATATCATGAACGAGAGTAGCACTTAGATTTGTAACTCGCGTACCTGTGAGATATTAATTACAAAGAGCATGTTTACTAGTAACATAACCTGGTAAAGGTAGCAGAAACTGAAATTTGTAAACAATGACTCAAATTGTTCATGATCAATTTGTCACACACATATATTTAGAGGCATAGGAATCTGATATTTCACTAAAGTGAACATGTGAATTTTATTTACCCAAAAAATTACAAGTGGCAAAATGTCCGTAAAATAAAAATCCAATGATCTAAAACACTTGTATATTTTTGAGAAAGCAATAATAAAAGCTATAGAGAGTAACAATTGTTAAGGGGGAAAGAGCTTTGGTTTGATTCTGACATTGCCCTGCTTATTTAACATACCCAAGCATGTACTCACTATTTTTCTTCCACCCCCATGTACAATATGAATTGTCTCTAGTACTGGAAGGTTAGCATTCACATTGCCATCTCATCCTACCGGGTACCCATATCCTACTTTATCGTCTCCAGGTTACCCGACTGGCCACCCAGAGTGCACCTCCTATGAGGATGACTTGCAGCACCTCAAGGAGAAGGTCGATGCCGGCGCAGACTTCATCATCACTCAGTTGTTCTTCAAAGCAGAGACGTTCATCAAGTTCCTGCGCGACTGCCGCGCCATTGGCATCACATGTCCTATAGTGCCCGGAATCCTGCCAATACAGGTATCCTTAATATTCTGTCTTCTAATTCATAGTAAAAGTTGTGTCATGAGAGGAAAGTGCATTGGCCTCCTATATCGCCATGTTTAACCCCTTGAGAGAATGGGTAATGCTATTGTCATTTTTTTCAGGCTTATCAATCTCTGAGGCACATTGTGAAGCTCTCTAAGCTGGAAGTACCAGAAGACATCATAAACACAATCAACCCCATTAAGGAAAATGACGAGGCCATTCGTAACTTCGGCATTCACCACTCTGTCCAGCTGTGCAAGGCCCTGCTTAAAACCGGTGAGATCAACGGCCTGCACTTTTACACTCTGAACCGAGAGGTCGCCACGGTCGACGTCCTCAAACAACTCGGGCTGTGGCAGGAGGAGATCAGAAAAACATTGCCTTGGAAAATGACTGCCCACCACGCTCGATGCAAGGAGGAAATCAGGCCAATTTTCTGGAGGTGTCGCCCGAACAGCTATGTGTACCGCACGTCGAACTGGGACGAGTTTCCCAATGGGCGATGGGGTAACTCCTCAGCTGCGTCTTTTGGCGACCTGAAATATTATCATCTTTTCTACCTGAAGAGCAGCTCGTCTAAGGAGGAATTGCTGAAGATGTGGGGAGAGAATCTCACGTGTGAACAGGACGTGTGGGACGTGTTCACCTGCTACATATCGGGGGAGACAAATAAGAATGGCATCAAGGTGGGAATGACCACCACACTTTATCATCACACTTTGTAGATGTAGAGTTATCTTTCTTGATAGATATGTGGGCTAGATCTATGTACAGTTTATCTTTCTTGAAAGATACATATAAGCATGATTTCTGAAAATTCTTGAATTCAACTTTAACCAAGCATGGAAAAGCACAATAAGGGAGACAACTCTGTACAAGAAGGATTTGCACTGACATACATATATTAATCTATGTTCACTATATTTTATTAAATGGGCCAGATGATGACAAAATACCATTTTGTTCATATGAGTAAATTGAATGTTAATATAAAAATATGGACTATAAGACATACCATATGTATACCATATACTGAAAACAATGTAGAGGCAGATTTCACATTAAATTGTATTTTAACATGATTTAGTCAATGAGATTTAATCGCAATAGGAAACAGTGCTATATTGCATTATCTACCATTTACATTGAATTTGAAACAAATAGTATTCAAGGTAGAGCAAAAGCATTAGATCTATTGTAGCAGAATTTGAACAATTGCTGTCAAATACCACACTAAAGGGGATACAATTTGAAAAAAAACGTTTTATTGATTGAATTATTGCTTTTACGTCACAGCAGGAATATATCACCCATAGGCGCCTATCAAAATGTACAATGTGAAATTTAAATTTGGTCTCTTGAATGATCATTGAAAGGTATTTATCAGTCTTCCAACTTCAATTTAATATCAGGTATATACGGAAATTAAATAATAATGAAATGCAATTGTATTTGTCGCCCAGGTAATTAAAATTCCCTGGGACGAAGACGAACTCAGTGCTGAGACATCCCTGATTACAGAGAGACTGATCAAACTAAATCAACAGGGCATCCTTACCATCAACTCTCAGCCCAATGTCAACGCTGCACCCTCGGAGGATAACGAAGTTGGATGGGGTGCTCCAAATGGATACATCTTTCAAAAAGTATATATCAAATAGTCCAGGGCTCCAGACTAACATTTTGAGTTATTTGCCTGCAAGCTAGTAAGGCCGAAAAGGCACCAATGCATCTATATGTTAAAAAATAGGTTGCCCGCAGTGCAATTTAACTTGCCTATATGTCGGGCATATGTTAGTCCAGAGCCCTGATGGTCAAATTTGATTGCTTTTGTGATCATCCTACTGAAGTCTACGTAATATGCCCGTAGATCGGTGATTAAGTTGTCGGTAATTATGTATTTGCTGTTAAAATACCTACTATTGAATGTAAGTTACACAATTTAAATTGTACAGGTTTGAGGCCATATTTTTAAGATAAGTAGTGAAATTGTGTATCATTCAACTGAATGTTAATATATAAAAATTTTAAATTAAAATTAAAATCTAATTACATGTATTATTCACCCTCTACCAACAGCTCGTACTATTCAGTATAATACCCCCTGTCACTGTTAGACAGGATATACAGTAAATGTATCTAAAGTATCTGATTGGTGGCAAGCCTGCTGATTTGCTGCAATCAAAACACGCCTTACAAAGAGACGAAGTTGACAATTAGATACAGCAGTTACTTCCCTTCCCCAATGCAATAGTTATATGCACACATTTCTGATGTCATGTAGACAAACTGTCGATCTATTTCATTGGTTGGCCAAAGGGTCGATGACATTAACCTTCAAGTTCATTGACCTACATCTTCAGTAGTGCGCAGAAGATGGCACTTTCTAAGCGATAACATCCAAGCGATTAGGAATGCAACAGACACAGCTAGGGTCTAATCAGCGAAGATAGTATATCAAGCTGATAACCCTGTGGACAGAGGTTGATTATTAGTATTCATGTAATAATATAATACATATTTATTATTAACCAATGCTAAATATGTGGACAACATAATTATTACCTTTGTCAGTGAATCAATGTGGACGTAGTTGTCTTAATCTCCCTGGAGATTATACAGCAATGTAAATGAACCTGTTTTGTTGTATTTTCAGGCCTATCTGGAGTTTTTCACTTCAAGTAAGAATGTAGCAGCATTGAAACAGATCTTGCCTGACTACCCTCTGGTGAACTACCACATTATCAATAAAACGGTACATTCTTTATCAATAATATCTCATATACACTGTCCATTATCAATAAAATGTAACTGCATTATCAGTCAAAACTAAATCTTCATTAAAATATTTGTACAATTTTAGTACAAAAGAGTAATGTACAATTAACCCAGTTGTTTCCATGACATTGTTGTTTTAATTGTCTCATTTTTATATGCTAAGGAACAATCTCAATGAATGTGTTGTGAATATGAATTAATTCTGTGAAATATAGAGTTGAATTGGTTATGGTACTTACATTTGTTTACATATAAATTATTTTCATGTGATTTTTCCTGTAATTTTGTATTTTTGATGCACGTCGTCTATTATTATTGACAGGGAGACGAGAACGAGACAAATTGCCATCACTCTGAGCCCATTGCTGTGACGTGGGGCGTGTTCCCGGGTCGTGAGATTGTCCAACCCACTGTCGTAGATCCCATAGCCTACCAGACTTGGAAGGTATGGATGTTTTTCCTCTGTCAAACTGTTATAGCCATTCATACGGCATGAAAGTCTATATGATCATTATATTTTGTCCTCATCATTAGACAAATGAAATGTCTTTGAAATATGCAGAAACATTTGTTCTAGTTGATGTCAAACAACTCTTGAAGATTCTTTGAAATGTATGATACAGAGTTATCTCCCCTTAAATCTACATGATTCCCCCAACCTTCATTGATACCGTAGTCAGATCCCGTTATATAGGTCTCCATTAATATGATTTCTCCTCTTACTAGTCCACTTTAAACAATATTAATTTCCTACTCTGTACTTTATGAATGATTGATCTAATCATCTGGTTGATTCACTTATCAGACTGAATGTTAAAAACCCAGAAGTGTGTGTGGTATAACATGGTCCGACTGTGTAATAAGTATCTGTACTCCTGTCTCCAGGACGAAGCCTTCGCGCTGTGGTTGGAGTCGTGGGGGAAGCTGTACCCGCCACAGTCCACGTCTCACAGCATCCTGGAGGACATTAGCGACAACTACTACTTGGTCAACCTCGTCGACAACCAGTTCCCCAAGCCCACCGTCCTGTGGACGATCATGGACAAGATGCTGGCCCTTGCTGGTACATCTCTCTGATAGTCCATCTCTTCCTGCTGAATCCTCCCTGATGCCTATCTCCCTGACATCCATCTTTCTGCTACCTCCCTGTTGTCTGTCACTTGCATTTTGAAGCTTTGAGGTCTGTTGTTGCTAACTCCCTATTTCCTGCAACTGGCCCCTTGCTACCTATTTTCTTGAGTAGGTGGTAGCACAGTGAACTAAACTTGAAAGGCATCAATGTTCGCAAAAGTTGATAGGATTCCCTGTCTGCTACCTGGCAATACTGATATCATCCTTGGTCTGTCAGTACCAGCCAGTGCTCACAGGTTTACTGCAACTTTCAGTGCTACAGATGTTGCTGGTTTCCTCCTGCCCTAAACTTACAAGTTGTGATATTAGCGAAAGATTCCAGGGTGCGACTCTAAACATGACGTCCAGAATATACAATCTATTTCCTTCCTTGTTTCCTATTTATATTCATAGAAGTACTTGTATAATTATGAACGAACACATGAACATTATATAATTATGAACAAACACATGAACATATACACACTTATGCTCGTACACACACACACCCACGCACTCACGCACGCACACACCACACACACACACACACACACAGACACAGCTTGTGTATAACTTACAATCTACTAAAAACTGCACTGTTGACCCATATAACTACAATATGTATATATCGTTTTGAAAACTGCCAATAGAAGTAATGTGTAAAATACTCCATCTCCCTTATTTAGTCTGTCTTGTACATGTGTTGTAAATCTTTGTATGTTTTGTTTTCCATCTCGTCCAGATTTCGAGAATAGTGCTGCTGCAGTTGACAACTAACTAGAGACTGATATTGAATGGCGTCCAATGAAGACAAACTCCCAATTGTTGAACATATGAGTAACATGGTATGCTGATCCAATGGAACCAGATAGTGATATTAGATGCATAGATGGGCAACATGGCATTTTGGTGCAACTAAAACATTTTGTTTTTAGCCAAGTATAGGCTCCATAGCTTTGTATTTATTTGGATAAAAATATATTGTATGGAATGCTGTCACATCAAGTCTTTCACCTTGAAATAATAACTTGAAATCTGTGGAAGGAAAATGTTTAAATCAAAACAGCAAAGACAGGTGCAATAATCCATGGTTAACTTCAGTATTTTTTTAGATGCATGTATAGTGTCCCCTCGAATTAACGCTGAATTTGGGGTCCATGACATACCCACCCCCCCCCGCCTTATAGTACACACCTTATATGATATTACA
>JAULBP010105871.1:0-10436 GCA_032355345.1 Lepetodrilus pustulosus | reverse complement strand
GACATAACTCGACTACACTTTCCTGGAATTCAAAGAGATTCAACTTGATTTTTTAGAATTCCTTCACATATCAGGTGATGCATCAAAGACAAGATAATTATTGGTCCATAACCTTAATTCATTTAAATATTAAATTTGTGTTAACTATTGAGTGTTGAGGAATAGGTGCATCAGTAAATAATTACTTTTGGGTGAACAAATTAAACGTAAGTAGTCTCAGATAGAAATTTGTTTGTCCTTATATAGGTCAACAATCTTTTATAGTTACAGTATGCCTTTAATGGATGAATTCTTGATATAAATCTAATCAGTTTTTGAAGGCGCATTATCACCTTTAAAATTCACAATGTAAGCCACCACTGAAAGTTAATCAGTTCTTTAAAGGAGCATTCTCCGTGTAAATCAACAGTAATATTAATGAACTCTTAAAGGAGTACTTCCGATGTAAACCATGTTTAAAATTAATCAGTTCTTCAGTGAGATCAATCAGAGTGTAAGAGGCCTCAGAACCTTTTTAACCCCTGACCTGCCAGATTTAACCCGAGGTTCCATATATAGCAGTGATTGTAATTTATCTGGCTGAGAGAGGGTTAAAATAATCCACGGCCCATCCAATGTAGGAGCAATTTAATCACAGGTCTGTGGAAAGCAATCTACAGCTCTACCTGTTTTTTATTATGATTATAATCAGTTTGTTAACATTAGATTTCAGTCCCATTTACTACTATAGTAGTAAGTAGACCAAGCAAAGTAGACCAGTATTTTTTGGAATACTTACCGGTATGTTAAAGCCATAGGGAGGTAAATCGTTCTACAGAAAATAATTCATCAAGTGTCTGGCTTATAAGAATAGGAATAGATTTGTTTTTGTTTTTATTTAGGAAATTGCCATACAAATATTTCCAGATTTTCTTTATGATATAACAATATTTTTTAATGTAGAAAGAACTGTTTGTTTTTAATATGGATATTGAATGGAAACTTGTAATGATCATGCCAATATTTATGTATATTTTGTAAGAATAATTAATAATACTTTTTCAGGGCAAAGGAGGAATAGTATGTACTATAGATACACAGAGCTATCGCACAGCATAGCCGTAGAACATATCTAATAGCTTTGTAGACTTGTAAGACGGATGTCATTAGCAATGCTTTCATTTAATCTTGTTTTTATAGCAATATAAATTCATCTTAATACCTAGAATCCCAAGTTTGCTGCCTTCATTCTATTATTTCTTTAGTATACTAGTGTTAAATGCATTGCATACTTATATTATTAATACAGAATTTTCGGTCACCGCACTTACAACAATTTGCATTACCTTCAACTTTCATTTGCAATCGTATGGGTTTTTCTTTTTACCTAAATATGTGTACTACTTACATTTAGGGCAATCCCAGAGAATGGTATTAGCAGAATAGAAATTGTATAGTTTACATGTACATAGACGTTTATTTTATTTCCATTAATCCAAGACAAAGAAATGCGTAATTGTAAAAATGTATTTCATAATTACATATAATAGTATTGTTGACAATTTATGTTTGATATTTATATTTTTAATTAATATTTGGATTTAATATTGACAACGTAAGAGAGATTGTATAAAGTAATAATGCATGTAATAATATACCTGTAGAATGTGTTGTTAAATATATTGCATTAATTTTGTTAAAGATGTTGAAATTGCAAAACAGACCGCACATATTTTATGTTTTTGAATGTTTATTATGAATAGCACAAATTTCTTTGATAAATGATTTTAAGGAATGCTTGATATTATATCTAACATATTATATAATAGGTAGGATTAATGTAGAAAGAACTGTTTGTTTTTAATATGGATATTGAATGGAAACTTGTAATGATCATGCCAATAGTGAAGTATAAAAATCTTATATTATTTTTTGTAAATTAATGCACACCCATCCTCGCACCCCAGCGATACTTATTCCGCTTAGGACTTTCCATACCATACACCCTAGAACACATCTAGAGAGAAACTTGCGAAAACAGTCTATAGAGCTGTAAATGATATCATCTATTTCATTGGATAGTTTTCTACAGTGATTTCATTGGGAAAATTATTTAATTGGTTGGCTGTTTGCACACATTTCCCGCTAGATGTGTGCCAGGGTGTATGACATGGATAGTCCTTTAGAAGTGGAATAAGTACCCATGTTGTGCGAGGATGCTGCACACCTTGCATGTACATTTGTGTGGTTCAAAATGAGCATGCTATAAATATCCTTGTTTTGATAATTACAACTGATATCTTCTCCAATACATTTCACAAAGAATATAACATGCAATATACTAAGTTCTGTATTATTTGTGCAAGTTATCCAGCATGTCATCGGCACAAAAATTGTTAGCCTGTTGCACATTTTTCTTATTTTTAATTATTTTAATAAATTCTTTTTATGTATTTGTTAAGGGTATATTCTTATAAAGTATCTCTAGGGTCTAGACTAATATATACCAGATGTACATGGGCAAGTGGTATCGCACTGTAGGAAACCTATTTATTTAACATATTTGGAGGGAGTCCTTGGAACTTGCCCTGACTAGCCCTATGGGCACGTAATGGAAAATGTTTTGGGTTCATACAAATAGTTCAACTTAAAAAATGTCAAACTAATTTAATAAATCAAGTCGACTCAAAGTCTCAAGACCAGGGTATCCTTTCACGAAGCTCTGTTATCCACCAAGAGACTGGTAGCGCTCTCTTTGCCAATAACTAATACACTGCTAAGAGAGCACTACCAGTCTCTTAGCAGATAAAAGAGCTTCGTGAAAGGATACCCAGAGTATAATTTCTGGAAGCTCTCGTATCTACTATGAAACCATAAGCACTGTGGTATAAATCTCTAATACTTGTCGCTCGTGCACTTACGAGACCGCTATGGTCCTATCGTGGATAAGAGAGCTTTGAGAAATGATACCCAGTTACAGTGGTGTTCTATGGGAGCTCTGCCTCACCGAGTACCACTTCCTATGTATGTTTGCACAGCAGGGCGACTCTGGGTTTGACGTGTCCAGTCTGTCTCGGAGTGACAGTGCATCGTCCACGCAGTCGCTGCAGCACGGTGGTATGCCTGAGCTTCTGATCGGCCTGGCCTACTACGGCACCACTGGGAGACTGTCGGTCGAGGTCATCAAGGGAAGCAACTTCCGCAACATGGCCATGAACAGAGCTCCAGGTACCCCCAGGAGTTCAATACCAATCAATTTACTGACTATCTTTGTATAATATTATTATTGCAATTTTCTGTGAATCCGTCTCAATTTATTTGTACTGGACGTGGCTTGAATTTGGGCTTGCAGGCCCCAGACCCTAGCCCGGGCTTGTTTTCTGCTTTAATTACAATTGTCTGTTGCCATGCCTAAAATATTAAGTTTAATTATTACAATGGACAGGCATGTCAATGTCAACCCTTGTCATGGGCGAAACAACATTGAAACTACCATTTTTCCCCGTCTATAATTTTCAAAGAAAGAAATCCATGGAAATAATTAATTTCAATGTATAAGATGCACCCCTTTCTGGAATCCAACTGACAATATGGCAAGTGTTTATCATTAAATTCACAAGATATTACATGTACAGCAGTGCCCCATCAATATAACACGGTTCAATACACAACGGATTCGGATATATAGGCGGGGTCAGACGTGGATCCCATTTGTATTTTCGCTATTTCCCTGTAATATCATATAGGGCAGGTACTATAAGACTTCAGCATTATATCGAGGGGACACTGTATTTCACATGTGTAGCTCTAAGTCTCAATTAAAATTATATTTTATTTTTAGTAATATTTTTTCCTGTTGTAGACACATACGTGAAGCTGACGTTGATGTCGCAGACAGGCCAGGAGTTACAGCGGTGCAAGACGTCAGTGCGGCGAGGGCAGCCCAACCCGCTGTTCAAGGAGATGTTCATGTTCCAGGTCGCTCAGTTCCAGCTGCCTGAGGTCACTCTCATGGTGTCTGTGTATAACAAGAAGAGTATGAAGAAGAAGGAGATGATAGGCTGGTTCTCTTTAGGTAAGACACTACAGCCGTATTTGATTGAGGCTCGAGGATCTATTTGCAGACCACTTTTGACATTCGCATTAGCACCAAAACTGTTCGTCCAGAACATCCGGAACATAAAACGAGTGTTGCTGACAAATGGAGAATGTGTTTTCACCTTCCACTATGCTTGTGACATCACAACTCTTGTTGACTCCCCTATGCACATCAGCATTTAAAAAAAAATTGTTTTAAAGGAAATAACAAAGAAAATGAATTGAAAATAATTTTCCTTAGGTCAGATTGAGATGGAGTTGTTTGGATAGGCATTGTTACGTGAAACTTTAAGAGATGTTAGGATAGTTCTCATTGGAATTAGATGCTCATGTATGAATACTCAAGAAATCGGTAGACTAAAGCCTTAATTCATACATTTGTAACAGGTCCCTAAGATTTGACATGCAATCAGTTCTACAACTGTTCTGGGCCCCTTTCCACAAAACAATCATAGTGCTATATGAGTCGTAACTCCATGTTAACATATCGGAGTTCTCATAGTACTACAATAATTTTGTGGAATGGAGACGGGTATTGTTTCTCGATGCTCTCATATCTAGTACATGAACCATAAGCCAACTCGTAGCGATCTCTTATACATGGCACTCCTGCACCTACGAAAGCTCTATGGTCTCATAGTAGAGCTTCGAGAGAAAAAAAACCATTGAGCAACGGGGCCCTGGGTCCTGTTGCACGACAGTCTTGTAGGCTACAACTATTGTAAGGTCAAAGCTTTCTATTGTGGTGGGAGCCCAGTTATAACTATTGTTGTGCTACAAGAGCGTTGTGTAACAGGCTCCTGGATTCCAGTGGAGCAGTTCAAGGGAGATAACTGGCCATTTTTTCTACTACAGGTATGAACTGCAGTGGGGAAGAAGAAGGCTCTCATTGGAGCGAAATGAGGGAAAGCAAAGGCGAGCAGGTGTGTCGCTGGCACGTGCTCCTCGAATCGTAGTGCCGTCACCACAACAACTGTCACCCGTCTGCCACTCTGTGGGCGCTGATTGGACCTGACTTGTTTCAGATGTTTCAGGCAATCAACTCTGTGATTTGGAATACCAATGTTATGATTTGGTATTACCAATGTTATGATTTGGCATTACCAATGTTATGATTTGGAATACCAATGTTATGATTTGGTATTACCAATGTTATGATTTGGAATACCAATGTTATAAAGAAGAAAGAATGTATATGGATCGAGGATCGATTGGGGTTGACGATGAATTAGTATTATCCTGAATACTTACTGTTTGCAATATGGGCGATGATGAATTATCCTCCAGATGACATAGAAGCTGCAATTTATTCGTGGTAGATGTAAATGTAAAATGCCAACACATCCATGTCAAATCAAGACCACCTACTGTATGTTCTGCTCTGACAATTATTTGCACTGTAGTAGCGATCACTATCAAATGCTTTAAGGCTACTCTCTGTGCCTGGGAATACCATGTCCTATGGTGTATATTACATCACAAAATCATAAAATAAGCCATTGAGATCACCATTTCAGAGATGAGGTGGACATGTTTAACCCTCTTCCTGCTCCAGGCAATCGGAGATGCCCAAAGCAGTAGTGTATGTGCATAATCCAGCATGGAGAGGGTTAAGTGTCATTCAGATCAGCCAAAGTGACATCCATAGATATACGACATGAGATGTTGCAAAGTTGCTATGGTTGGTTTCAGGGTTTGGCCACTAACACTTCATCGCATATGGGTGAAAGATTCCCACTGTGAACAATAACTCACTCACACCCAGATGACCCATCTTCTTTTGGTTGTTTTCGATTATACTTCTATTTCACAGCCTGTTATTAATGTACATAGTAGTAAACAGAAAACTAGTACAAATGTATCCTCACACGTCCATTCAAATTTAAATGACATCAGTTCATCAAATGTGATTGCACAAAAATCAAATGTACCGGTAAGTTATTATTCTGGATGCATTTGTTAAATATCTCCGTAATATTTCTTTATTTCCATTTAAGAAATCAGATTACTATTTGTTGCAGTAAGCCGGTAAATAGTTATCAGTAAATGGCTTATCATGATTTAGTGCGTAGATAAAACTTTAACTGGGATTGGAAAGTTAATCTATCATCCGTTCCATATTTATTGTAATGGATGGCAAATGTATCACATTGAGAGTTTATAAGTGAAAGAATCTTGAAAGCGGTTCTAAAACCCCAATCTTACAAAATCAAGACATTGAGAGTTATCTGCACTTGTATTCATGATGTCATTGTAATTGTTTTCATAATCATCCTCATCATCATAATTTCTATCATCGTTATCATCATCATCACTATCACCATCACTACATCTGGTGCTGATATGACCATGTTGTACAAACATAATTTATTTAGTAACAAACCTGCAATCATTTGTTCATGGAATGCAGATTTTCCAGCATATTTGTGTACTTGTATATATACTATAGCCACTTTGAAATGATTCAACACTAGCTAAGCTAAAGATATTTGTAAAATAGTCAATTACATTTGATTGCAAACTGACATGTATCTTCTTACACAAGTGTAACCAAGAATCGTGCTGATCCTGTGATTTGAACCCTTGCTGCATCTGTTCGGTCCTCAATTAAATAGTGTAAATATGTTTAATATACAGTGACCCCTCGATATAACGCGGTCTGATGAGAATTTGCATATAACGCAGGGTCAGACGTGGATCCCATTTTAATTATCATTATTTCCCTGTAATATCGTATATAGGGGTATGTCATGGACCCCAACTTAATCGTTATATCGAGGGGACACTGTACTTTAATATATTTTACAACTATTCTGTTAACTTCATGATAATTTTCCAAAATTCCTATAAATAATCGTGAAAGCAGATCTAAATCTGGTTAAAACATATTTGACAAATCAAGAAATAAAACTATTAATTATTTGCACACTTCCTTTTATATTGTTTTGCATGTTACATATTTTTCATCTAGATTGACACAACTTACTAATGTTCAGTTAATCTCAGAAATAAAATTAAAACCAGAGGACAGTATAATAGGGAGTGTAAGTCTCGTCTGGAGTTATTTCTGGTGACAGGTGAAAGACGTCCGACTACTGACAGTTTTTTGTGACATCACAATGAATTTGTGCGCATTTGGATTTTTTACCAGTTTATGTCACCGGATATTAAATGAATCTCGGGCTTACTCCCTATTGCTCCATGATACTAAGAATACATGTATGAAGTATATATATCAAGGTTTGACGTTGAACATGTGATAACATCGTTGGTATTCGTAGCCTAGGACAATATGGGATTAATTGTTATTTTAACCACTGTTTGTACCTTTGTACATTGTTAGCCACTATGTGACTGTGAAAACCTGTTAATTATTTTTAATTTGTTACTTTATTGTTACTACATACGACTGTTGAAATTTTGTGAGTAATTAATGCAGAATATGATATCTCTGTCTTTCTGTTTCATTGCACTGCTGTGAAACACCCTCTGATATTTCAGTATCAGCCATGAGGGCCTGCATAATGTGGTACAATAGGCTTTTGACCCATTTGGCCTTCAATGATATATATAACCTGATGGTATAATGCCACCGGTGTCTTTTGTGATCTTTCAAATTTGGTTGTGTAAGCAGAAGTTCTGTCAATCTACAAATAACTGTCGGTGCGTCACAGGGGAAAACAATAATCTGTTCTTTGTTGAGACAGAGTTGGTTATTATTGCGATACTTTCTATTAGAAGTCATAATTGTGGTTTGATTTGATTTGATTTGTTTTGTCTTGCAAATATTTGTTATATATTTATTCACATGTTATTATGTAAATAAGAATTTGTACAATATCTTAACTGTGGATTTTGATATTGTATCAGAATATTCTGTATATGGAGTTAATTTGTTCCAACATGTATTATTTCTGTTAAAATGATGTATATGGTAATTGATTTTGACTCTTGGGTACTGTATGTATCAATATGACATTTCTTAAAGGATTTGTGTCAGATCCGACTTGCCTTCAGAAGGAAAGTACTGGTATTTGAAGAAATTTAAAGGAATAAAATCACAGTTTGTTGTCTTATTACATGGCCAAATATGTACATATTATTTGTCTACACAAGTATATATATTTTCTGCATGTCCCACTGGTTTTCAATATACAGTGTAGTCCTTTTTTTGTTATCTCGCATATTAAAAATTGTGAGATACAAAAAAATAAGTAAAATATGAAGCTATTGAGAACCAGTGAAATATGCAGAAAAATTTAGCTTATTGCCCAATAATATACTTGTGTAGACAAATCAAATGTACATACTTTCAGGAAAAATCTATTTACCATGAAATATGTCAACAAACTGTGATTGCCTTTAAAATATAGAGCTAGTCTTGCATTGTACCATTCCACCCGGTCACCATCATCATCATCATCATTATCATCATCATCAAATGTAGCACAAAATTGATATGATAAATATGAAATATGACACCAGGTCAAAGCTAATACTCTGTAGTATGTGTAGAGAGATCAATCGTACACTTGCATTTGCACCAACACTATATGTTGATAGGAATCTCTTGTTTAGAATCGTCACGTATGGTTGAAAAATTCACGTTTTAACGGGGAAAAAAATTAATTCACTCACTCTCGTTTAGAACTGATATCTATCACTATAGTAAAACCATATTAATATGCTCACAATCTAACCAGGGGTTAGTTATAGAATCTCTTTAACTTCTTTACACCTGAAGGCAACTGGAGATGCCCTAAACAGCTGTGCCTAACCCACCATGGAAAGGGTTAAGCTACTAGTTAAGAAGATCAATAGAGAATGGGATTTGGTTCATTCTTCAGGTGGAAGGGTTAATTATCCTTGAGCTTTATAGGGTATATCCAATTGCCTACAGTAAAAGGTTAAATTCCTGCATTTACAGTCCCTGGATATAAGTAAGACTGAATGCATTTATTCGGCTACTGAATTGTTCTAAGGAAGATAATAGTGCTGAAACAAATGTCCAAATATTCTGAGACAAGCAATTTTTAATGAATATTTTTGTTTATATTTCCTATTTGAATATTTGAACGTTCTGGAGGCATCATTGCACTCAAAATTTGACATGTAATGTGAAAAAGAATACCTTGTATTTAACTTGTAATGTCTTATGCAGGTATTGAATTTTATTCGCATTACTCTGCATACAGTATATACTTTTCTTTAATGAATACAAACATTGTGAAAGAAAATTCCTGTATCAGAAATGCATTAACTGACAACAAATGCATGTTGGTATATCCTATACTGAAGTAAGCCATCGTATTGATTGCCTGTAGTAAAAATTGATTTGGAATTGACAAATTGCGGTGATAGTTGTGATATATATTAAAAATTCAAATCTAATATTTCATTCAAATATTCAAATAGCAAATGTTGCAATTAGTTTGAGCACTAATTCTGGAGGAGCCATTCTGATATTCAATAATTCTAATTTTTAATAATAAGTCATTTTAAAATAACGCAAGATATATTGTGCCTATTTCCATATAAAAGTCAGTCAAACAGGGACATTATATTACTGATTTTATGTTGCTTCAATTTAAGATTCGTTCGCCTGGCATTATCATAACTCAAGTTCAGACATGCTACAGAAATAAAAGATTATTATTATTATATTAACGGGAAAATAAATTTTTAAAATACACACACATTCTGGTAGAACTTTTCTGGACATTCTGTGAAGTTTGTCTGTCTGTCTGTTGTTCAATACTTTCCATCATCTGTCATCTTGAATTTACCAATAAAATTAAAGTGTTGCTTGGTGTCTGTATTTTATTTCCTTGCATATGGGTGAAAGTTTTCTGCTGTGATGCAAAACAATAACTCACTCATACTATTTCCCTACAGGTACTCAGCTTTGGATCAACTCAATTTTCTGTACCTGTTACTTGGACCTAGAGATAGCTCAGTTTAGAATTTTAGCATAATCGGCTCAGCTAGTGCGTGGATGAGGTGCCTGGCTTCTGCTTTGATGAGAAAAACATGAATCTAGGATTTGACAGTTTGAACAACATTTGAAAATGTTAATGTTAACCCAGCAGAGAATGATTACTCAGTAGTGTTGCGTTGTATACTCCTTGTGGAGTTGGAAAAGGAAATTTAGTATACACTAACCCATTGCCAAAGGGAATAGTAAGAAAACAATTGTGTGTGTTTTAGGCTAGTATAGTCAACCCCCGTTTATCCGGATGGTTGTGTTCCTGGTAAAATTGTGCAAATAACTGAATTTCCTGATGTCTGAGTAATTTTACATAAGAAGAAATATATATGGTTCCCAGTAAAAAAAAATGTGCAGTTAGTGTGAGCAATGG
>JAULBP010105860.1:0-10437 GCA_032355345.1 Lepetodrilus pustulosus | reverse complement strand
GTAGTAGTAGTAGTAGTAGTAGTAGTGGTAGTAGTAGTAGTAGTAGTAGTAGTAGTAGTAGTAGTATTTAATCACACTATATAACAATGTATTTTGTTTTAATTTGTCTTGTTTGTATATATTTCACTATATTTCTGCACCACGTATGTTAATAAAATATGTTGAAATCATTATTAAACACTACTACCAGGCTGCTTCTGCTGCTGCTGTTACTACTACTACTACTACTACTACTACTACTACATCTACTAGTACTTTTAAACATTTAGTTGTTAGCAAAGAAATAATATCAACTCACCTTCTTGCCTGCTCACCATAATGTTTTTCTTATTACATGCTCAAGTCTATCAACATATTGCTTCCCGTGGCAGACAACGATAAAATTGCTGTATCCCTGTGGCATTACCACGGTCCATTAGACAGAGAAGTTTGCAGACGCGGCCAATCACTAGCTTAGCTACAGGTATTTCTATATGGACTCATCGCGTCTGTTGAAGAACCCTAAGCAGACGATACTATAAGGTACCGTCAATGGGTTCGTGAGATACATTGTATGTCGTTAAATATTGATACGGCCATTGAAGGAGTATGTGCGGAACATAATGCTCTACACAAGCCATTAACGAAATCTTCATACTTTGTATCCTAATTCTTACAGAGCCTTCCTTTATGAAATGTAATAATGTCGTGTCGAGGACTATTGCTTTGGGTCTTCTGAAAGCAATTCTTTTCAACCCATTGCAATGAATATCCTAACATGGTTACATCTATAATGAGATATGTATATACTATACTGTATTCGGGATCTTCCTTTTCACAATTACAAAGGACTGGCGACGTGTTGCTCAATACATACTTTGTGACGCTGTCACTGATCATTATTCAAATAGGCCCTTGCTATCTATAGTATGAATGCCAACTTCATACTTAGAATAAATAAATGTCGCTTTGTATTATTTCTAACAGATTAGCCAATTATTAACAATTTGATTTCACAACATATATGTATATCACTTTAAAGGTAATCTTTTATGTGGTCTTTGTTTCACATCATTATTGGACCAATATATAGACAACCAACGTTTGAATGTGCCATGGCACCGTTTCCGATTATAGCTATCTGGAAAAGCTTTAGCAAGACAAGGAGAATGCCATACTGTAGTGAGAAACTACAAGCTCTTTACGTTGCTAATCGTTGGACTGATTTACGAGACTATAAGGATAATTCAATACCGATGAGCAATCGTCCAAATTTGAAATGGTCCCAGAATATTGATGTGTTGCACGTTGTCCACACTATATTACCCATTTGTGCGCTTTAGTCCTTGTCAGGTGTAGCGTGATCTTGAGATCATCAACAGCGGGTCAAAGCTCTCACGTTTAACCTTGTTGTATTGCTCAAACAACCACAATAACCCATCTGGGTATCGTTTCTCGAAACTCGTATTTACTACGAGACGACAAGCACTCTCGTAAGGATCTCTTGTACGTGGCGTCCATGCAGGATCTTACGAAAGCGCTGTGGTCTCATAGAAGATAGTGGATATGAGAGCTTCGAGAATCGACACCCAGATCGTTATTGCACATATTGACCACATAATGCAGTGTGCTATATACCCGACGGCATGTCAACATCGTCTTGATATTGACACAAGAATCGTATGATGATCTGAACACTAACTGGATTCACTTTTATGCGTGCTCTACGGTATCCTCAACCACGCACCCCAGAGGTACTAACGTAACAGGTATACCTCTGAGGTGAGAGGATGCCGTAGCCTCTTCCAACAGCTCTAACAGTCCAACTCCTCTCCGTTTGTGTAGTGAGTCCTCTGCTATTACAGCATGCCGTTCATGAAGCTCTATATAGATTATCACTCACCATAACCTTCTCGTAAGTTGTCTTATCAAGGCCCCTTGCGAGATATGAACATGGTGGTTTAGGAGAGAATACGAGAGTTCTAGGGCGAGTGGCAGTCTGACGGTGATTTCCACGACTTCTTAATGGTACGTTATATTATATCCTGAACGTAAAGTGAACTTCAGTAATCTATTTGGTAGACAAGGACATAGCGTATTCGATAGTGTATTCAAGATATACGCATCAAATCAAAATAGTGGCGGTAATTGCAAGTGACCCGTTGTATAACATGGAACTCTAATTCTAAGTTAAGCAAGATCCGTTCCGACACCCGACCATGATGTGGAGCAAAGTAATTGAGCAAAGCGAGATGTAGAGTTCGAGGCTTCTGTGATGAGCAATGTCAATGATATTAGCTCCGCACCCCACCCATCTTTCTCACCCAATAACTTGGCCACCAATTTTTAAGGAACTATTCATCCAATACTGTTCAACTTACACACAACAATGCAGGTATTCATGATTTGTAGAAACTCTGCAGATCAAATACATCGTCAATATCTCATATCCTTGGTCAACGTGGCATTTCCGAAATGAATTTGCAGTAAACTCAATGCAAAATACGACAACAACAAAAGAGATAGGACCATTGGAGCATTACAGTTTTTCCCTGTTCTTATCCGATATATTCTTGACCACGGATTTTAAACATAAAATAAACATCTGGGTATCCTTTCACGAAACTTTCTTATCTACTAAGAGACTGGTAGCTTAGCAGTGTATTAGCTATCGGCAAAGCGAGCGCTACCACTCTCTTAGTGTATCTATAATGCAGCTTCATGAACTTCCATAAGGCAGTAAGCTTAATCCCATTGATTATCCAGATCTAGATTAACGAATCGAACATTTTCCAAGCCAGTGCATGCTTCGATCATTATGCTTCTCCACAACGCACACTTTTATTGATTTATAGACTACAGTCGCACACTTTTATTGATTTATAGACTACAGTAACTGATACAACATGAGGTGATGGCTAAGTATTTTGTTATGCTATTAAAGCCGTAACGATATCCTGTATTAAATACTCATCTGAAATTTACCCAGCTACTGACATACAGAGATATCAACGCGGACTATATTATTAGCGCTCTGTCTGTAGAGTGGCACTACAGTTATCATCATTGGTCTGTCAGTACCAGCCGGTGCTCTCAGGTTTACTGCAACATTCAGTGCTACGGATGTTGCGGGTTTCCTCCTGCCTTAAACTGACAAGAAAGCGGCTATAAACCCCCATGACAAAAAGAAATAAAAAAGAAGAAATAAAACTGTTCAAACAACATCACTTTCAGTTTTGCAAAACATTTAATCCGAATTACAAGTATGGTGAGTCTGTTTTATCATCGATATCTGGTATCACCTGAAATGTCTCACTGACGCCTGCTGTAATGGACCCATTGGCAGGAGAGACACACGCCTCAGTCCCACTTTGACGTCCAAACTGAGCTTCAAACAAAAGGTTCTGTATCTTCACCTTCACTAGCTGTCGGGCACGGATGTCTTCTATCAGTCTCAGTTCATTGGCTACGTGTCTTCCAAAGATGTCTTCTCTGTCTTCTACGTGACCTTGAGATACCTTGACCGGGATCCTTACACGTGTCTCCGTGTCTCCCACGACATCAGACTGGTCTACGGTCTTGTGTTCTTTGGAGGGGGCACTTTGTTTGGAGCAATTTCTAGATGACCTTTCTCTGTAGGCCGCGATAACAGGAGACGGCAGGTCCTCAGAATACTTCCGTTTTCTAGGAGTGCCCGATTGTCCGTCAGAGGTTTCTGTGACCTCCTGCTTGGCATCAGTAATGTCCTCGTCATCTTCTTCTGAATCATCCTGTAGAAAGATACGAGGTGGTGAGGTAGTGTATACAGTTGGATACAACTTATTTCACTCCAAACTGGTATGGCCATGATGTTCATTATTTCTTACGACATGCATGATAATCGGTAGCTCGAGATTTCTCTAGCCTTGCCCACTGACAATACACATACAGTATACAAAGTGGCGTATGTCCAGCAGGCAATGCTAAATATATTTCAAATTACACCTACGGTCACTGGACATAGTGCCAGAAATTTACTTTTTCATTGAAGAGAACAGCAAGTTTTACATAAGTACGGTTACCATAAATCAATAAATATGTCTTTGTGTAATTGCCTACTAATAACTAGTATGCAGAACTGTCAGTGATGTATTATATTAATTAATGTTTGTGAACTAAAAGCAAATCATAAGTATCTAATATCCTACGAATCCTAAAACAATCATACAGACTACCTGTGATACTTAAATTAGAAGGCAAGTCGACTGTCTATGCTACACCGCATAGGCTAATCATAATCAAAATCTTCTACGAATATTAAAACAATTATAAAGACTCCCGTGATAAGTAAATTTGAAAGCAATTTGACTGTTGACACAACGAACAACGCATGCCATCACGTAATACGTAGATCTTGCTGATCACTAATGACATTTTCAATCTGTTTTTGTGTCTATGTATTCACGATTCACTGGTAGACAAAAGAGGAGAACACATACCTCTTCTGAAGCCCCTTCAATGCTCTTCCTGCCCTGTACAAAAGGGAAGAGGAAGCGGTCCAGAATAGTAAAATAATCCCATCTAGAGACGTACACGTCTTCTCCTTTAGATCTCCGCGCCTTGGAACGCTTGATTTTGTTGACCTCCTTGCTGTAGTACGTTCTAAGGTTTGTCAACTTTTTGCTTACTTCACTGGCTGAAACAATATACGGAATATACATATACATATACAGTGATGGCTAAATATAATGCAGTGCACTGCTAATTTCTACGTTAATTTGTGTATTTTTTTCCAGACGACGTGGATGCATGCTGGAAGGATCAGTTTTGCATAGGAATTAAGGGTCACTACAAATTCCATTGATTAATTACATCTTCTTGAGTGACACTCCGTCATCACAGATTTGTGACGTGACAGCTTTGTGACGGTGCCATTGACATTAGCTTCATGTGCGGAATTCCCTCCCAGTGTCCCATAACCATTTGTGTACATTTGAATAAGTAGGTGAGTGATTTTGGAGTTTAACGTCGCCGCGGGAATCTTTCACCCATTTGCGACGATGGATAATTAGGCCTACTCTACACATAGCATTCAAGAACATAGATCATTAATGGTTACCAATTAAGCATATGGAAAGGAACCAGGGACTCTATTCATAAAGAGTACCAAAGTTCGCTAAAATTTACTATCAAAGTTGCTAATAATACTATTAGCTCAAAGTTGTTTATAAATAGAGGCCCAGATTACGATCTTTTCAATTTTCAGTTATATTTCATACAATATATCAGATTGTACGTATAATAATAAAATCTTATCACAAAGACTGAACGTTTTACTATTCTCCTACCTGGGATTCCTACCATTGAGCTGATTCTGTTGAGAGCCTGTTTCCGCTTGTCCTTCCTGTGGTAGTGTTCATGCAAGGTGTTCCAGAGCAGGTCCTCCTCCTCGTACAGCTCCACCAGCTCCTCCGTGCTCCGGTGGTCTCGGAATGACATAGCTCTTGGTCATACAGTGCTCTTGGTCAGACAGTGCTCTTGGTCATACAGTGCTCTTGGTCAGAGGTCAGACAGTGCTCTTGGTCATACAGTGCTCTTTGTTACGCAGTGACCGTGTCGAATCTTATGGCCTGGGAGAAACAGAATAACGTGCAAAAATAATACATGTACACGTATATACATTGCAGTGATCGAAATAGATGGGGTCCTAGACTCGGGGTCATTTGAAAATCTGTAATGTTAAAGGTATCTGTGTGACTCCCTGAAAATTGCAGATTTTGCCACCATTTACATTGGGCCTATGGAAAATCGCACCCTGATTATTTGTTTTAATTTTGAACACTGTATTGCACCTGTTAAAGACACATCAATGTCATCTACGTGTATTGAAGACACAGATTCCATCTTTGGAAGTATGTTCTACCAACAACAGTAGCAGCGAGAAATAGTTCCTTAACAACTCGTAGGCCTACACAAACGGAGAGAGACAGACAGTCATTTTATCCAACTATGTTATTTCTGCCATAGATCGCTAGTTATCATTTTGTAATTTTCACTGCCGCCATAGATGGGAAAATGCTTAGCTACGGCCCTGCTTGACATAGGGCCTACATAAGACTTTTCCACCGCTGTATGCATGTAGACAACATTCCATTCTAACTCCATGATATAGGACTTTGCTAGTTATTACGAATGGTAAACAAATTTAATATGGTCGTATTTCGTTTTGCTTCTTTATATTAATGCAAGGAGACATAACTCAAAGTGGTACGACTAAAACATAAAACGACACGCGACACGATCACTTTCGTAACCTGAATTCATATAAAATATTAAATGTGTGGTAACTATCGAGTGTTGGGGAATAAGTGCATTAGTAAATAACAATTTCTGGGTGGACAAATCAAACGTAAGTAGGCCTGCGTAGTTTCAGATTATACAGGTCAACCATCTGCCTCTAAGGCATAATATCACAGATAGTTATGGTTGTCGATTTTTCAAACTGGCGGTCGTCATCCTGTATGTGGTGGTATACTATTTATTTTTGCTTCATTATATTAATGTAAAGGGAGATATCTCAAAGATCAGCTGATGCATCAAAGACAAGATAATTAATAGTCCGTAGCCTTAATTCATATAAAATATTTAATATATGATAAGTATCGAATGTTGGGGAATAAGTACATCAGTAAATAACAACGTTTGGGTGTACAAATCAAACGTAAATATAGTCTCAGAGACACAAATTCGTTTGACCATTATATAGGTCAACCAACTAGCTGTGATTGTATGGCCTTTAACAGCTGTTTAAACCATGTCGATATCACTTCGAGGATTCAATTATTATTTTTAAAGAACAAACTGCAATAGTGACAAACTATCCAACATTCTATATAATATAACACACAATATCAGATCGTAGACTATCTAAACCGGTTATTTTACAAGCGCTTCAATCAGACAATCTGTAGCCTACAGCAAGAAAAGTAGGCTATTACACGATACAAGTGGCCATTTTAAGACATTGCACGATTACATTATCGTTATTCAAATCCAATTAATTAGACTTATCACTCATAAAGCTAAATGACATGGTTAGTCTAGATAAAACTCGAATCGCATGTACATATCGCATTCGATTTATCTGATAGGACTTACGGGCAACATTTATCGTATGGTGGCAATCGACGTCACTTCCCTTCGTAGTCACGTGAGGAAGACTTTGATCACGTGAATAACAGTCACATGACATAATTTTCCAGGAATGCAAAACTTTTGTACACAGCTTTTAAACACAAATTATCAACATGACGGCAATGTGTGGAGGTATCGGAGCAACTAAAGACGCGGACGAAGACGCGCAGGGTGTCTGTGAAATGGTTAGTAACTTACTGGATAAACACATTTCCGTAGACTCTCCAACACTGCTAGAAACAGTGACACTGGCAGTTCACGAGTGAATTTTTGCGAGTGTAGACAGTGAGTAATATCACTCACTCACTGACAGTCAGTACGTCATCAGGTTATAGGGCAGGGGTACCATGCTTATCCCTCACAATATACGATACGTATCGATACATAGTTTTTAAGAACTTTGAAATTTGTCAATAATAGCAATGGAGAACTGCTAGCCAGTGTAGGCAATTCCTTTTTTAAATTCAGTACATGTCTTTCGTGCAGCTTC
This sequence comes from Lepetodrilus pustulosus, assembly GCA_032355345.1. Taxonomy (NCBI): domain Eukaryota; kingdom Metazoa; phylum Mollusca; class Gastropoda; order Lepetellida; family Lepetodrilidae; genus Lepetodrilus; species Lepetodrilus pustulosus. The sequence goes on along the minus strand of JAULBP010105860.1, from coordinate 2,795 downwards.
CGTGCTACTTACGATAGTTCTGTTTTCAAAACTTGAAAATAATCGAGCCACCTATCAGATATATTTCACGTCTGATATTTCCACCGTAATATGGTGCAGAACTGATAAAAATGTCCAGCGAAGTATGCAATTAAATAAAGCGAAACATCATAAAACGTAGTAGATGCTAACAACAGGTAAAGTAAAAAAAAAAAAAAAAATCCGAAAATTACATCATCTGCTCGCACACAGGCATGTTACCTCTTGTTGATTTCAAATTATACGGAATCCACTTTTAGCTATTATAACGATTTTGTCAATTTTAGAAACTAAATGTGTATTTGCAGGGCTCCAGACTAACATTTTGAGTTACTTGCCCGCAGGGCTAGTCAGGGCAAGTTATAAAGGCACCCAAACATCTATCATACGTTAAAAATTAGGTTGCCCGCAGAGCAATTTAACTTGCCCCTGTACGTCAGGCATACCTTAGTCGAGAGCCCTGATTTGTTGTCCGATTTTGAATGTTTTGCCAAGGCATATTTGTGCATTAATAATTGTAGTATTATTTTGTTCATGTTTATTACTACTTATAACTTAACCATGTTAACCATGTTAACATCATCAGGGATAGAAACTAACTTTCTAATTTACTCGCCTGAATAGTGACACAAACAACAAATGTTAATAATTTCTACTTTTATCATTGGGATAAATGGCCTGGGCAAGCGGGCAAGTTTTAATTTTGATCCCTGCATCATTATTATTAATTATCATTATTATTCAGGTTTGATAGTTTAAGGAACATTAAGGAATTATACGGAGTGTTGGGAATTTTAGCTATGATTAAATGTTTAATAGAATGTCGAGACCATTCTATTTTTTTTTCAAATTTCAGGTTAGAGAATTTTTGGAAAAGGAAGTTAAGAAGACATTCAAGGAGTTTACTGCCAAAAAATATACAACCCAGGTTGTTGCAGGGACCAACTACTTTGTGAAGGTAATATACCATGTATACATGCCATGGTCATCATGATCATACATTGACGATATATTTTCATGGAATGCTTCAGATAGATTCACCACTTCTGGATACATTGTAGGGCATTTTTGTTAAATGATTTAATTTTGGGTGCTTGCAGAATGGAAGTGATAAAGAAAAAAAATCTACAAATGATTGTATACTACTGCATAGTATTAGGGAATTATATAAGTGTTTCTGTGTCTGTCAAAGTGTTGTCATCCAACATTCCACAGAAGCATTGATTGCCATTGGGCAAAATGGTCATACCCTTATGAATTTATGAAAATGTATTATTTATGAAATCTTTCTGGGAAGTTATATTTTTATGTTAGTCGGATAAAATGCTATATCATTGCCTTCTGTATTCTTCAAAGCAGCTTTACAATCCTGAAAGTCATAATGAATACGAGATATTAACAGAAATTATGATGTTTTCAGGTGCACGTAGGAAACGATGAATACTACCATGTAAAGATCTTCAAACCACTGCCACATGTCAACGGCATTCCTAAACTGTCGGGCTACCAAGAGAACAAAAAACTTGAAGATGCAATCGAGTTCTTTTGAACATGTACAGCTTGTGATATTTTATATCTTTTTTTGTACATATCAATCATGTTAATCATGGATAGAAACTAACTTTTTAACATACTCGCCCGATTGTTACGAATTTCTGCTCGCCCTTAGGATACCTTTAGCATTGGGAGAAATGGTCTGGGCGAGCGGGCGAGTGTTAATTGCAAACCCTGTTAATACTGCTCATGTCTCGTTGTGATCTTGGAATGCAACTAAACTCTACTGCCATTGGATGTTTGCATTAATAATAATTAACATTTCATGATAGTTAACAAAAAACTTAACATAGCCAGAACTCGAGAGAAATGTTTAGAGAAATGCACTGCTATTATTGTAGTTGCTATAGAACATCCAAGAGAAATATTACATTGATTAATACAAATAAGTTGCAGACACATTGTCACCATTGATGTATTTATTATATGTAAATGTATTGCCTATTCATGTGTTGTACTTCACTAGTTATACTAGTGAATCCCTATCTGTGATGTAAAACAACAACTCACTCACCGAACCAACTTATTTGTTTATTCCAACCATCCCCTTTTCATATGTTATGATAAATCACTATTATTCATAGTTTTGGTAACCTAATTTATCACATGACATAGAGAGTCTCTGAGTGAAATAAATCCATTCCATAAGTAATACAAATTCTGAACCTCTTTTAGAGATTCTTCTTGGGACTTAATCTATTCAATATAAAGTTAAAATGTTTCTTCAATTAAAATGCAAGTACATTGGTCTATATTTATCAATATTTACATATTTACTTGGAACTATATTTGGTCTGCAAGTTCCAACTTCCCACCATGTTGCATATTTTGTGTTAGTGACTGAAAATTATACTAGGATGGTTTCTACAGTTCTATAACTAATAGTAGCTCACATTCATCATGTTCATATGTTACTGAATGTATTAACCTCAATGGCAAAAATGATAGCATGCTCGGTAGAGCCTCATCTAATAATATCAACTTTGCCAACTCGTTTAATTATTAATAAGGAATGAAAACTCATGCAAGATCCTATTGTTCAACTAGTTATTATTACTAAGAAGATCATCTATGTAATATTGCATGTTGGAAATAGGTCATTCATGAGCATGATGAAATGTAATACAGTCGACCCCCGTTTATCCAGACGATTGCGTTCCCGGTAAAATCGTCCGGGTAACTGAATTTCCGGTTATCTGAATTTGGCAAGAGTTACGGGGCAG
>JAULBP010105849.1:0-10438 GCA_032355345.1 Lepetodrilus pustulosus | reverse complement strand
ACCCTGCATTATATCCGAATTCGTGATGAATCGGACCGTGTTATATCGAGGGGGACCTGTACTTTATCAGAGACTAGGGACATTAATTGACCAATAGAACATGGCCACCAGTACACTACGGACATTGATATGCCTTATCAGAGACGCGATTATAATTTGTAATCACAGAGTACTGGATATCTCTCCCCCAAAGACTTGTAATATGATGTAATTCCTCACTGGGTGGATATCAGCAAAATACAGACAGTTACTGATACAAACTCCGCCAAATAACTCGTACCGTCTCCCGAGCAAATGGTGGCTGGGTTTAACACAGACGGCTTGCTTGATATCGGCAACTCCACTGCATGTCGGATGAACGACATTATTTAGATCTCCCTCAAGGCCGAGAATAGAGGAAGCTTTAATTAATACAGACGTCTGGACCGAGAAACCCGAGGATCGCGAGGAGACGGGACAGGAAATGTATTTGGAACCTGAGATATCAAACTGGATAAATAATTAGACACTGTAGCAATAATCTATCACTTGGATGAAGTTTCTTCGGAAACTACGGTGAATTTTCTACGATGATTTAGCAAGTTTTTGTTGTGTTGCGTAATAGAACTAGAAAAATAAACCAAAGTGGGGGAAAATAACACATTTTTAGAGTATTGTTTTCTTTAAGTCGATAAAATGAACTCGCTAACTCAATATCCTTTTCATCTAAACAAAAAGACGAGTAAACTATTTCACGATACTTTTAACAAAATAAAGACCATAAACAAACCTATTCAAAGATAAAACACATTTCGCATGAAAAATGGATAAAAAAATAAATGAAATCACATTTCGCTTCCATTTCAATGAAAACATTGCAAAAAGACTGCTGGAAACGGGATCAAAAGACTTTCTTATCTGCGATCATATCGTAGTCTGATGCTGCACACATTGTTGTGGTGGCCATGTGGCAGCCATTGTCGTATCTGCCGCACAAGTGGCTTCTATTCCAGCTCTTGTTGCCAGTTTAAACACATAAACTTGACCCTTTGGTCTATGAGGTCAAACAATAGAATAATGAGGCAGATGCCCAGCTGTAGTTTATAGGTACATCCTTGCTGTCTAAGCTGAAAGCCATGGCCCAACTTGTCCTTGGTGATCTTGCCATGGAATCCACCGCATTAGCAGTGTTCGAATTTGCAGGGGGTCCTGGGGGTCATTTGAGAATATGTAAAGTTAACGGTATCCGTGGGACCCAATGCGAATTACAGATTTGACCACATTTAACATTGGGCCTATGGAGAAAGACATCCATCTTTATTATTTCTGAATTTCTAACAACAGTAACATTGATTAGGATGATCGTGAAATCATCCAAAGAATATTCAATGCCATTATCATATACCCAATGCCGTTAAACTAGCTGATAATCATGAAACGCATGCTGTTGATACTCTTTTAACATATTTGTTTCTTTTACATATGTTTTTGCATCAAATTAAAATTTATTTTTCTTAGTTTAAAAGTTTAATTTTTATTTAAAAAAAAAAAAAATACTTTTAGAGCTCTATGCTGAGTATTCATGTAAGCGTAGACATCTTTTTTTAAATATATTCTCAAATGTGGAATATATAAAGATTCTTCCAACCAACTCACAGTCAATTAAAAATCAAACCATAGCAGTATGCTCAACTCCTGATAACCCATATTTGCAATAAATCAAAGTCAAAGTTCCAACAATATGCAAGAACATCGCCTCATTGTTCGAAAGTAACAGCTGTAAATGACATGATTGTGACACCCTGATAGAAACGAATGGTTTAAGACGTTTATATAAACAGACATTATCTTCCCCGCTCGCTCCTACAAAGCAATAAAGCTATCAATTCTTTCCAAAGATGCTGACCCATAACAAGGAAAAAGCAGCTTTCAAACGGCTCTCGATACCAGATCTATTATTCACACCCGATGCGGCATGAAAGAAGGGTTTTAATACGTCGTATCGCCCACCTGGAAGCAGGTTAAATAGGTAGGCTATGGAAATCCCGCGTGCCACATTATTACCTTGTGTCCTTGTCCACTCGGAAATGTAGTAAATTGACGCGATAATGCTGCACACGTGACCTCGTCATCGTAGCCGTGCCACGGACTGCCGGGCGAGTTAATGGACCGTGCCGATGGACAGCCTACTGGACATATGTTACTCAGCGGAGTGGGACAGAAAATGGACAGAGAGAACAAGTGTGTGATTGATAGCCCAGCAGGGAAGAGAGACAGGGAAAAGGACATTTTTATCTGATCGCGGCGACCATTTTGATTTCCCAAGATGCTCTCTTTCTCTTTTAGATAAACATTTACTTCCCTTGTCTATAGCCGGCAGCTTTACGAAGCTAGAGCTACATGTCTGGTCAGAGGAACTCAGATTGTAAACTAATTGAAGAAAATTGTAAATTTAGGTTCCACCATGCAGATCTGTCAGTCATGGGGGTCTGTAATGATACTTTAAAACCAAGACTGACTTGGTACAGATTATGCATTGGAGGGAGTGGAAAATACTCAAATTTGTGAGATACATCTCATAGCAAATTACACCACAGTACCAAATAAAGTACTGATTTAACACTCTTTCCACTGAAGACAATTGTAGATGCCATGAAGGATTGTCATATTCACCCAGAATGGAGAAAAATTACGAAAAATTAACAAAAATAGAAACGCATTATATATGATATATAATCTTAGGTGATGAATCAATAAAAAAAAATCAGACTACTTTCAATTAATTTATCCATATTTCGGAATTATAAAATGTATTTAATATCCATCCAGCAATAATCTCAAATATCTTGTTTACTTATTTAGCAAGGATTGAAATTAACTTTAAAATTTACTAGTCCGAATAGTGATACAAATAACAAAAGACATGAATTTCTACAAGTCCTTGGGATACCTTTAGCATTGGGAGAAATGGTCCGGGTTAGCGGACTAGTGTTAATTCCTATCGATGATTTAGTCAAATATTTAATTAAGAATTCCAAGTTATAGTTAACTAAAGGATGGAGAAGGCAGGGCAAGGCAAGGCACAGCAAGGCAAGGCAAGGCAAACCAAGCCAAGCCAAGCCAAGCCAGGCCAGGCCAGGCCAGGCCAGGCAAGGCAAGGCACTGTGAAAAAGCTGATAATTTACAGCCCAATAGCACAGGAAGCCAAATAGATGGTACAGAAACGGCTAGTCATTGTTGCCAAGCTTCGTTAATCAACTGATGGTCAGTGAATGATCACCACCTGATCACCATCTGATGACCACCTGATAGGGTAGGACACAACGGGCATGCAAAAGCCATTATCTTATAACAATAAGTATAAACAGACAACAGAAGGCCATATACCTACACACAGACTCGTGTACTGCTTCTAATTAAATTTGTGCGCGCACAAAGAGACATCCTCTGTGCTTTGGATTTGCTCTTCCGGCCTCGTACCCAGACTTGCATTTCGCTCCATTATTAACACAGATTGCATATTTTGGTATCCGATATTGCTTCGGCTATAATGAGAATCATGAAGTCCATGAGTATTACCGTCCAGATATATTCATAGATAACGTTCACGTGTAAATTATTTATAGGTTGATACAGTTGAATTCTGTGGAGATCGTCATGATAAATTAATACTGGATGGTTTTCAAGGGGGTGGGGGGAGAGTAAATAGAAATTGTGATGTAATTTAACATATAAAATAAATAATAATACACCAAAGAATATCATTATTATTATTATTATTACATTATTATTATTATTATTATTATTATTATTATTACTGTAAAATATCTGGTATTTACAATTATGACAATATCCTAAAATATTATTATGGATTAGTAAAGTGTAACTGTCCAACAGCTGTTCATTGTTTAGTAAATTAAAAAAAAATATTCAATAAGCATAAATCTATTGATAAAAAGATAAGAGAAAATAGAAAATGGAAAATGAGTACACTGTTGCACAGATCACGTCCCGCTAAGGTCACCAGGGGTCGCCACCAGGAGACTTCCTATCCCTACAGCATTTCCTTGAAACTGTCCAAACTCCATAGACCAACCTTTCATTTCAAACTCCACACATGGTCTTTCAAATTCTTCAGTACAAAGGCTCACTTCTTCACACGATCAAAACGGAAAGTGTTGGAGAGAGATGGAAAAAAAGGATAAAAAGCCGCCATAGATTGTCTTCATGACCTATAGCACTTCAACGTCTTCGACATGGCACAGCAGGAAGTACTACAATCTGAGAGTTGACCTTGACCATTACGTGAAGTGCACTTCCTCTGTGCTGTCTAGGCGTGTGATTGTCAAGCTTTCTATGGTTGAATGACCACGGAAATCACAAGATATTTACCTTTGCCTTGAAACGCAAAGACAATGATTCATTGGAAATGAACGTACATATCAACCTGCCACCCTCAATCCACCCCACTCCACACCATACCTCCCCCACTCCACATCATACCACCCCCACTCCACATCATACCACCCCATACCACCACACACCACCAGTAGGAAGAGGGTTAATCTTTAAGGAATCATTCATTGAATTTAATCAAGGAACTACTTTTTAAATTGAAATTGATTATTCCATTCATTATTGTTCCCCCAAATACATTCAAATAAATTACCTGGTTTTTTTTTAACAGCGAGGTCACTATTTATTAATGTGTAAATTCCTCCAAAATATGCTTATCCTGTATCAGTTATTTTGGCAATAAATAGATGTTGTGCATTGAAATAAACTTCGAAGATACCGTAAGCTATTTACCATACCATTGAGAATATAGGTGTACATCATTCAAAGTTGCAACAGCAATCAGATAAGACTAACAGATAAAGACTTTGTAAGACGGAGAAATAAAAACCCCGACATTCGTAGTATTCCTATCAAGCACAACATGCATATCTTATTCCATTCCGCAATCGGCAGAGATAATTCAAAAGCTAACAACAGCGAACGACACGCTCCGTTATCCTAAATATATCCCTAACATCCCTAATTTAGTCTGAAGATTCCAACCCCGAGAAAACAAGGGAGGTAATAAACATAGATCAACCTGTCAAGGGAGATTAGCCAGAACAGCAGTGTTGAACCTATAGGCGCCGACCCTGGAATGGTTTGGGTGCAAAAAGAGCCGCCAGAAAAACGAGAGTCTACCATCGCAAATCGTAAAAGTCATGTAAAGTACAGGCACCTCAAATAACAGAAGTGTAATGCGTTTAAACTCGTAAAGACGTAAAACGTGTTTGGGCTCAAGAAACGAAGATGTTTACGCTTCTGGTACTAGAAAGGAAAACATTGGCAGCCATCTTGTAATCCACGTGTCCGAGTAAATTATTAAATTGGTAGGCAGTAAACTGTGGATGTTTATGTGCAGAAAATTTCACTCAAACGTTATCAATTTATGAAGCGTAACATTCTCAGAATCCATTGCAATTACATAATGTTGGGGTTATTGATTTGAGTAACGCATTGTTCGAGCTTAAAGAACTCACTTACATTGCGAATTATTAGAAGTTGTGGTCCATTTTCTATAACTACTCCTAGGCCTTTAGTTCACATTGCTCTCAACAAAATTACAATCGCCCATTCTAAGATTATAAAGCTATACACAGACCAAAGCAATAAAACAGCTCCGTTTTAGTAAAATCTAACACAATACTACAGCAAACAATAGTTATTCGATTATTTCCAAATCCGTTCAACTTGCACTTTCAAATCCGTAAAACCAACCAGGAATCAAACAAATATTGCGAGAAAAAAAATCACATAAATTTAATTTGTAAGTCATCGCGTTCACTGCTGAATACGAAAAGCAAAAGACGCTTCCATAGAGCTTTTCCAGGTCTCAGTGAGTTTAAATTGCATCACAGGATGTTGAAAAAAAAGAAAGTTTGTTCAGAGAAGCAGATGATGGGCAAGGTGAGGATTAAATTGAGTGAATTATGGCTGTCAACTAGGCAAGACGGAATCCAGAGACCCTCTGGAGACAAGACGGTCTCCACGATATCATAACGTGCATTGTTCTGGCGGAATTGAATACAAGATCACGTTCCGGCGGAATTTGTTACAAGGTTGTTGTGGATCCGATGTTACTTTCAGGAAATACTTGCAAAGCTGTTGAGAAATCTGGTTAAATGCGAATTGTGTTGGAGTTTGTGGAATTTGAAATTTAGATTTTCACTGCGTATGCTGATGAAGGTAAAAAGTCCATGGCTTGGAATCCAGTCACGTATATAATACGCTTCGAATTCATTGCCGTGTTGTACTCACTGACCTATGAATACCAACTTTCCGATCGATGCATAAATTGAATTTATCAAATTTCTAAATTATACGATGAAACTGCTATCTGGTAAAGCCCATATGTATGGCATGCTAGAGAGCATTGCAGATGCCAATGGTTTAAGACTATTGAATGCTTCACAAATTAACACTGATGATAGTAAATGGTACTTAACGTCATTCTTCAGCAAATCATTTCAGTCCTTGCCAAAATTGTGCAAAAAATAAAAAAACTTCTTTTTTAAAAGTAGTCGTAAAAACTACCCTCTTCCTGCTGGATTAGGCACTGACACTCCTCTTTATTTCATCTCCGGTTGCCTGCAGCAGGGAGAGGGTTAATTAAAATATCCACAGACTTTTCAGTACTAGCTAGATATGTCAAACTCCCCTAAAATACCGGAAAGCAAAAGTTGAAGTATTGGTCTTACCTTCTCTGCCAAATCAGCAAACTTTGTCTCCCTAATGTTTCTTTATGGTGTCTACATGTGATTCTAGTATCTACAGCTGATGCAATTTTAAGAGTATGTTGGAAAATAAAGCTACCGAAAAGTGATGCAATGTCACTGAAATCACCAGGAATGTCTGGATCAGATACAGAAGGACATTAGCGCTAATCTACCGACTGATTTTATTGGTTTCTTGTCTGTTGAATTAGCACACTATATTCTCATGGAACCCTAAAACTTGCTAGCCATTTACCGCCATCTTTGGTCATTCTGAATGCATCTCTCGAACCATTTGTCAACCGTAGGAGTACCACTAAACATGGCATCGGTCACGGACACAAACAGTTCTGGAATTACCCACAGAACGCGGTCCACGTCGGAATGAGGATCTTTAATTGTCGGAGGTGTTGAAGGTACTCAAAGACAATCAAAGCTGATGATGTATAGATCTCCAGAAAACATAATATTTATCGCCAATTATTCCAAACATGGACCGATATTTCTCGTTCATCATCTTTGCGCTGATCAATAACCCGTGTTCGGAACTATGGACGTTAGCGCCGGCGCTGTTTGCAAAGACAAAGACAATTTACGACTCGACAAGAAAAATACTACGCATAATTTTGAAAAAAAAGCCTTTGATCCGTAGCAGCCTATTTCTTCTGCTCTGTTTCCATGCATATTGATTTTACTGTCAAACTCTATATTGATAAACGTTGGTTCGTTTTTCGTTATCTATGATGTCATTTCATAAACTGTAGCTCACTGTAACCCGATAACTTGTGCTGTTACAACCAATGATTGGCCGATACTCTCGATTGGGTGATACTGTCAATTGGCTGATACTGTCGTTCAAGTCAGTGGCTTTAAGACTTTTGTTCATTTTTTTGGGATTTATACTTTTTGAGGTTCCTCAAATATAACCCTATTTATATGTATAGGCATCCTATACATATAAATAGGGTTATCCACCTATGAGGTTAAATCAGTTATAGAGTTATTCCATGTTGTTCACTGGTGTTAATGACTGATGTTATTCACGGGTATCTACTGGTGTTGATCTCCTGATGTTTTTCAATGAGGGTATTCAATGAGGGTTATTCGCTGGTGTTAATCCCTGAAGTTATTTTACAGTGTTATTCAATGAGGTTATTCACTCGTGTTGTGTACTGGTGTTAATCACTGAGGCATGTCGGCGATGTTAAAGACGTAATGTACATCTCGATGAATTAATGATCACAGGAATGCGAATTGCAATCATTAAACGTAAATCGGGCGTGAATGATAGCATTCGACACACACAACTCGTCTATTATGTATCAATGCATAGCTCGATGCAATTGCTTTGTCGTGCATTTCAAGGGGTCATGTCAAAAATAATATTGTTCTGACCTTAACAAAAAAAATAAAAAATAAAAATGTACCATATTCAGAATTTGCCAGCTCCTTATGAAATGAAGAGTTCAATGGAGATTGTGATAAAAATTCTATCGAAAACTTATCATCTGGGGATTACATCAACTCTTGTTGCCTATTGCTATGGACACTGCCTGGGATTGATCATTGTCTTTAATGCAAAGGAGTAAATTGTTGCTATCACTAAAGAAATATTGCACCCATTTGCTTCCAGCACAATCATTTTTGCTTCTTTCCAAGCCTTTTGAACTTTGGACAATAAAATATGTTGAAATCAAATTAAAATAATAACCGTCAAATTAATCATTAAAAAAGACCCAGACTTTTTGTTCGTACATGTACTATACATATCTGTTAGCAGTTTTCTAAAAACAAAAACAAAAAAAACCCAGTTACTGCACATTAGTAATGAATCTAAAATAACTGCGCATATATTTCTCTCAGAATGTATTCAATGGATTGATTTTCAATTTAGTTTGTTCGTAAAGACCTTTGAAACTAGATACCACTGACGATACGTAAAACCATCTGCAACACAAGAACTGATGGGTCCGAAATAGATTTTAATTACACTCTATTAACTTTCAGTCACGACGATCGAGGGTTATGAAGTAAATATGAATTGTTGGGGTGAAGAGATACCTTTCAGTTACAACTGTCAAGACGATAACACCCTGATGAGTGACGACGTATAAAACCTCGAGAAAACTCCCCAATACCAATAGGGAAAAAAATTTCACTTTCATAGATCCGACTCTTTACGTAAGATTACGTCGAAACTAAAATGTAAATTGCCCTTGAAAACAGATTACCTTTCTTTGAAATGTTTGCCATGGTAACAGATCAAGTGGTTTCAATTTATTCGAGAGAATCTTGAAAACGAGAGTTCTTCGTGTTCGTCCTCATCTGTTAGACTTCCTGCTGGAGTGTTGAGGGCATAACCATGGAAACTGACACATTATAATTGAATCGATGTATGTTTAAAGAAAGTGAAAACAATAGGTTGATATCACACTAGCCATCAGGGTGGAAGTCATACCGTGTTCACAGATACCGATTCCGTGTTCCAAACCCTACCCACCGCATTCACGTGTTCTCCCCTTCTCTGGAGAATAATGGAATGGTCCTCCACCCTTTTCGAGTAAATAGAACGACACTCCACTCTTTTCCATAGAATAATGAAATGATGCTCCACCCTTTTCAAGTAAATAGAACGACACTCCACCCTTTTCCATAGAATAATGGAATGATCCTCCACCCTTTTCGAGTAAATAAAAAGACACTCCACACTTTTCCATAGAATAATGGAATGATCCTCCACCCTTCTCCAGAGAATGGAATGACCCTCCACCGGTACCCATAGAATAATAGAATGACTATCTTCCATGAAGAATTCAGTTATGATTTTTCTTTCATGCAACCTAATTCATACTGAGAAAGAAATATTATATAGTTTAATAACCTCAAAATCATTTCCCGTCTTGCGATCATAACCTATTCAGATCGCATCTTTTCGGCGGTACGCAAAGAAAACACTGAATTAGCCATCTTTAAATCCTAGGCCTTAGGGCATGCACAAACAAGTTTTCCGCGGTCCAAAACATTCATTAAAAAAAAAAGAGTACATATTTCTCAATATGGAAACCATATGAAGCAATGTCAAACTATTCTATTTATTGATCATCTTCAAATCACGTCCAATTTGACAACTTTTTAACTTTACACTTCAAGATCTGTTAGCTCCACCTGCGAACTCATCATGCCATTTCTTCCATTTATAAATCTGTCGTGTCAATTTGGACGTTCTTCAATTTTTGTCCTTAATTGCCATGGTAACCATATTCCGGATGAACATACTTAACACTGTCTGTCTTAAGTGCATACATTTACTTTCGCACTTATAGTTTTGTTTTTTTCCCCACTCTTAAATTTAGTAAGGTTCATTTTCCTCCGCCTTAAATATGACATTACTTGTTATATATTTAGAAAAATGAATACACCCAAGTTCCATTTATACTACTGGTGAAAAGCTATTATATATTATCATAGTCACAACAATATTTAAAATTCAAAATATGATTGTCACGAAACAAGAAAACTACCATATAATGGTTACATTTCCCAAAAAAAGAAACCCAATATAGTGAATGAGGACTAAAACAATATTTAAAAAAATTATTTTGTGAAACTTGTTGTTTCATTATTTGTGTGCGTGTGAGTGTGTGTGTGTGTGTGTGTGTGTGTGTGTGTGTGTGTGTGTGTGTGTGTGA
>JAULBP010105838.1:0-10440 GCA_032355345.1 Lepetodrilus pustulosus | reverse complement strand
CGGTTAACCGGCGCGTCGGATTTCTGACACACCCTACGTCAAGCCGGTATACCGGCCCGCCGGGTTCAAAGGGTTAATCCAGAAACTCAGGTTCGAATCCTCGGTTACACAATTTCATCTCGTAAAGCACAAGATATACAATGAAGTCAATAGCATCATATATATTTACAGTTTGAGAATAAAGCTACAGTCAATGACGTAATTGACACTACGGCACTCAGTAATTAAGCAGATTAAGTGTCTTGTGTTAGACATTCTGTACTGCAAGAATCTATATTGACTGTAATTTAAATATATTTTGGAAACTATTGTGATCTCTCTTTCTCAGGGGTTTTACAGAAACATAAGTTTGAGGACGCCACCACCATTGACAAATATGCATGGGCATTCCGACGTACAGCCAAACTCAGCGACTTCCAAACCGTGCCAGAACTTATTGCCCAACTTGTGCAGGTTGTTAGGTAAGTCCTTATTACATTGGCGTGCATATAAATATATGTTGGATGATATGTGAAATCTATAATGATACTGTTCACAGTCATTTAATGCTATCTATCATAGGTAATTTTCTGCAGCATGAGTTGACCTAGTGACATTAAGTGCTGAAAATTGTAATTTAATAGCATGCATATTAATCAGGGGTGCATTTCACGAAAGGGGTTAAACTCCATAATCACTCCCGAAAGGGGTGTATATTTATGCCGGATGTAAATGATGTAATACAATCAATGTAAATGATACAAGCAAATCCGCGTCATTTATGTCTGGCGTAAATATACACCCCTTTCGTGAAACGCACCTCAGGTCTGTTTTGGTATGCAATTAATATCTCTCCAATATGTCAATTAATCTAATGAATGTACTAGTATCTATTCCAACACATCTGTTTGTTGCCTAGTTGTGGTGGAAATTTCCTGTTGAATGCTGGCCCAACTGCCTATGGCCGAATTACCCCGATATTTGAGGAGCGGCTTCGTGACCTTGGAAAATGGCTGGCTATCAATGGCGATGCTATATACGGCACTCATCCCTGGTCCTGGCAGAATGACACAGCTACTCCGGGTGTCTGGTAAGCCAGTGTAATGTTTCTGTAATAGGCGAGCGGCAAACTCCACTTTCAGACCAACTTAAATGGCCACCCCTACACACACCCACAAAAAATATACATAACGACAAAAGGTTGGGAAATCATGTGGTGATGGTGACCTTGTTTGACCTTTGACCTACAAAAACTGCACCACTTGCCAGTTCCACATTATACCTATCTTTAACAAGGAGACTCTAAGCTTTCAATGATGTATGATGTGGGTGTGTGTAGAGGGGGTCATTTAAGTCGGTCTGAAAGTCAAGTTTGCCGCTTGCCTATTTAGCCAGTGTCTCAATTATCGGCATTTCATTGTTCATGCATTTAAAATGTAATTTTTTCTTATTCCTATCCCTATTAATATTATATTTGTTGTACTAAAGTACTCTCACGTGACTGTGTATGTCACAACTATATATTTATACCTTGCTTACACAGTTGTAAGCAATTTGAGGTAGACTCCAGTTACAATAAAAATTAGATGTTTTTTCTCAATCCTGGTTGAACCTGTCAGAATAGCTCAAATATGTTCAAGGTTGTCATATTACCATTGAATACCACGAAAATAACCTCCCGTGAATATTTCCCGGTATATGGTAGTGAACTCAGCTTATAATGGTAAAGGAATGGGAAAGAAAAATACCCGTAATACAAGTGGAAGTTAGATGATTTTGTTGATATCGCTTCTTCTTTGTTTTGGAAATCTACTAATTATGTGGTAATAGTCTAGAAAAGTACCTATTATATTGTAGAGCAATTTAATTTTCAATTTAGTAACAAAAATGGATGAAAATCTATAACATGCATTTTCATACTAAAATATGTAGTTAATGGAATAGTACATGCATTAATTCAATAAGTGTAAAATGTTTATGCACAGTTCTAAGTACATGTATTCAACACATATTGGTGTTCATTATGTCTTGTAAATTTGTGCTATAGGCTTATTACATCATCTGTTTGTGTTTGGCAACCTGATCGTGGCGGGCAAGTTATGTAATTTTGATTTGATATATGCATTGTACAGGTCTCAGTAGTGGCTATCAGAGTATGTAGGTGGCATATGACCACACTTCTCTACTTGAAAGGTCATGTAATTGGAATTTGATAGGCACTATCCCACCACTTCTAAAGAACCTCTCCGATGGTAAGGGTGTCATATGTTCACACTTCCTATTTCAGCGATCAAAATTAACACTAGTCCACTAGCCTGGGCCATTTCTCCCAATGCTAAAAGTATCCTAAGGACTAGTAGAAATTCATGTCTTTTGTTATTTGTATCACTATTCGGACTAGTAAGTTTTGAAGTTAATTTTGATCCCTGATTTATATGGCAATAAGTGTAAGGTAAAATATAAGTTATTTGTCATTTTTTACCAAGTGGTTATGAATTCTTACTCAGCAATTATCTAGTAAAATCTTCATAAAATCCATATTATACATATGTCGCTGTATTTGAATTCAGAAACTGATAAAGTAAATACATGGACCAGTACTGAAAATAATAAAATAGTATTATAATTTCCTAAAACAATGTTGGCATTAAACATTTTCCAAATAATATTTTATAAGAATAATTTTTCATAAATATTTGAACGTGCTTGGCTATCATATTTCTGCAGAAAGCAAACAGAAATCCCTCTATATATATCTAAAGTGATTTCAATAAACATCTTGAATCGAGCAACGAAAAGGTTAAAGTAACACCCCATGGTTGGTTATATCAACAACCCTTTGAAAAGATACACAATGTGTTGTACAATTTCATTAATTCATTGACGTGGAGACTTCGCACTATACGATAGGATTCTTTACAAATGGCGTTAATATAAATACTAATAATTATTTGATTTCATTACTGATAAAATAAATATACATCCATACTTCCCCGAGGTAATTAATTCAAATTACAACATATATTACTATAAGAAGGTGAAGGTAACCATCCCGTCCCTACAGGTCATACTATTCAGGGTTGTGGAAAGAAATTTCAAGTAGATCACCGATGTTGGCAGAGGATCACCCTGTGATAACATGATCACTAGATGTGGTATTAAAGAACATGTATTAAATTTCAGAAATTATAATTCAGAAATAAAATTCTCCACAAAACATTTCAAAATTATGTATAATAGAAATGGGTGTATCGATTGCTATATACGAGTCTTGCTATGAAATAGTCTTATTGATAAGTTAACTAATAGGTGGCAACTAGTTCAGAATAGGTAGATTGTCAATTTCAATGATAGGTTTGATAGAAGAAAAAAAATCATTCATAAATTCTTCATGCTTTCCTAGTTGGATTCTATCAGAAATAGAAAATGTAATAATTTTAGAGTTTTACTTGATTCCTTCTGAAAATCCATCAGCAAATCCACCGATTACAACCAGCCGATTACATCCAGCCGATCGGCTTAGTCAAACCTACTGGCCATCGATAGAAAAAGATTACAGACAGAAAATGATTACAGACAGAAAATGACAAATGAAAGTTAAATTAACCTTAGATGATACACAAGATTTCCTGAAGTGGTGCCCGATACGGGTCCTGTGATACAAATTGATTTGTAAACGGAACCGATGCCGATATGCTAGTCGCTTGGCTGGACCTCTACAAGCAATCAGGACTATGGATGATATGTAATCTATAACAAGTCCCTGCCTGGCGTGAACTATACGACTGCCACAGGGACTGAACGGCTCCCAGGTTCTGCAACGCGGGACGTATTACAGTTGCAATAACCCTTAGAATTCATCTAAGCACAAGAAGAGACTTCGACTTCAAACGCCTTGATAGATATTTGAAGATATTAGTAGAGTGAGATCAGGTATATAAGGTTAAACTCAAAAGAAGATCTATCGTTCCCTACATAATTATCACATATTGAAATTCCAATTTTGGATTGAAATCCAGAAATTGATATTCAGTGAGCAGGGTCTGGGAAAGCGATGTGTCATGTGTCAGTTGGTTCTATATTTCTAAAAAAAAATAGCTCATTGAATTTCTGACAAATTAGCAATTGCAAGTCCATTGGATTTCCATCCATATCATAAAATGTCAATTTGACTAAAATATTTTATTCATAAGATAAAGGATTGTAAAATAAGCCATCCAACTTGAGTCATGTCTTTTATAATCTCTGAGTGATAGCATCATTGTAACACTGTTGTAAAATGATTGAAATTTCCTTGAATGTAATTGGTCAAAAAGCATTGACGAATGCCATTTGACACCTGCAATAATCTGTTTGTCACCTGAAAGAACAATCAGACTAACCACTGTCAAACTACTGGAATGCCTTTCCAAATCCCTGTTGCCCAGGACAACCATAGTGCCATGAAAGTTGCAACTATGTTAAGGTATGGGAGTTATGACACTCATAGTGCTACCATTGTTCTGTGGAATGGGCTCCTGAATCACAGCAAACAATGTTAGGTATCCCCTTCCAAGATCCTATGTAAAATCCCACCAGGATCCTGGCAGGAGGCCTGGGTTCTAGGATCCTGGGCTGCTATTCTCGAAATGTTCTTATGATCGTACGACAATCTTAAGGATACATACCGTATAGCATGTGTGATGCACTTTCTTAGGTTAAGAAAGAAGACGATAAGAACATTTTGAGAATAGGACCTTAACCTTTCTTGCTATGGTATCTTAATAATGCAAGGTGTTCACATCAGGACTTACCAAGGTGAAGATCTGGAGCTTCAGTAGCTCCTGCAGCTTGACCTTGTGAAAGACGAACACATCGTACGTGGCGCACACCGCCAGCACCGCGATGGCCTGCTCCTTGGTGAACAGACTCGCCACGGTGAACAGTACTGAGCCGAAGACGTAGATCCACCGCGACATCGCGTGGTCCGACGCACGCATCTCCACGTACTTCACATAGCAGAGGAACGTCATCAAGAAGAAGAGGCAGGCTCCGAGATCCGCTCGGCCCACGATCCCCGCGACGGCCTCGGTGTGGATGGGGTGGGCAGCAAACAAGATCCCTGCTGCGACCGTCGCGACCGTGGTCTTCAGGAACTTCCTGGCCAGAGATGTGAACACCGCCGTGACCACGGTGTGCAGGAGCACGTTGCCCAGGTGGTATCCCCAGGGGTCGAGGCGACCCAGGGCATAGTTGAGTCTGAAGGTGAGGACGCACAGCGGGCGGTAGGACTTGTGGGAGCCGCTATGGGTAAGGGGCGTCCCCCAGAAGTCATCGTAGAAGATGTTGATCAGGGGGGTTTCTGGAAGTAGGTCCTGGTTCTTCTGGATGGCTCGGCTGTAAGGAAAGAAGGCAGGAATTTTAACATAATAACAGTACATTTATACCAATAAACAAAAGATTTCACTTAGGTATTGTATCCACTAGTGCTCTCGTAAACGTGCACAATCCCTATTCATAAGCGATCGCTATGAGAGCGATATACCGTCTCATAGTAGATAAGGGAATTTCATGACATGAATTTTAGATTTCAAGTCTTTCTCACTCGTAAATCACAGATTGTCAGTTTATAGCAGTAGGATTCAGTTTGGTTTGATGTTGAGTTTAGAGTCGCCTTAAAGTATTGGCTGGTACTGTTGAAAACAATGATGACAATTGCACAGCGACATTACAGATAGCACATCTTATCATAATCAGCACATCCTATCATGATCATGTCAGAAAAGTGACTTCCACAGTCATTGTTGCTAATGCTTTATTTAATACATGTACAAAAAGCACAGTTTCAACTTTTCTTCACCTACTTGGTAATAGTAATACAATTATGAAAATTTAACTAAAAACATGAAATTATCCTTCCCAAACAATCATTATTCTTATAGACAATGCCACTTGTACACATAATACAAAAAGCGATGCTGATACATTAATATTTCAAGCACCAACCATATACAGGTCAGATAAATATATAACCACAGACTAGCAATCCTCTAATGATTGATGGAATTATCCATTTGGCTTCCTGTACCTATTCAACTTGAGTCAGCGATACAATAATAGAGGTCATCAAATTAGGACCACACATTGTACTGGGAAATGGGGCCAGTTGCTAGTCAGCCTTAATGCCCGTAGCTATTTATACATAATGGAGGAATAACAGGATTACTAGAGTTATGACAATTAGCTTAGTACATCTGCCGATAAGATTACCAATTGCCAGGGAGTAGTATGACGGACTGTATTAATGCTACCAGGCTTAATGCTTCTGGAATAGCTATGTAACAGTACATAAATATTGTCACAATTGCTATGCCTTTGGGTATAATATGGAAAGAGGCATAGCTTAATAACATAACAGGAAATCAGACAATTATTTAATGATGAAAAGAGATTAAATAGAAGATATACTTAATAATTTTAATATTTATTTATTATTTATCAAAAATGCTGTATATGAACATTTTAGCCATTTCATGAAATGACTGGTTTCACAATCTGACTGTAACATATACAAGTTATATATCGAGCTTCTGCAACTTTAATGCGTGTATGTACATAATATGCAGTTGTATTACAAATTAAGCATAATCTGTATGCAATAGTGTGATAGTAACCACCACATGGCATTTCATCTTGAGCAATAAATATAATTGCATTTATTAATTAAAATATTCTTCAAAGGTATTGCACAGGTACACCTCTTTTTTTCATAGAACCTCTTTTTTTTTGTTTTCTTTCTTTTATACATTGAAGTTTGGAGCTGTTTCAAGATTATTTCTCAACATAAATCATGGCTTTTCAGTCTACTGCAGCAGGAAACCTACAACACCTGTAGCACATAGTAGTGCAGTAAACCTGTGAGTGTCTTCTGGTTCTGTTGAGCCATAGAGGTATGGTAATAGTGCAGACAACATATGCTATCACATCAGAAAGTTGTATCCTAAGATGATCGCCTCGGAAAGTTGTATCCCACCAAGATCGCCTCGGAAAGTCAACATATATGTTCTGAGGGCAGGTGGTAGTGCAGTAGTAGAAAGTTGGACTTCGTAGCCAAAGGTTCCGAGATCAAATCCCACCCCAGGGGCCCGGAATCAATGCAATATTGATAAGAGTCTTATAGAGTGGCAATACAGATATCATCCGTAGTCTATCAGTACCAGCCGGTGCTTGCAGGTTTACTGCAACATTCAGAACTACGGATATTTCGGGTTTCCTCTTGCCCTAAACTGACAAGTTGTGATATTAGTAAAAGATTCTAGATTGCAACTCTAAAGCCCATTACAAACAAAAATACATCTAGGTTCTGAAGTCAGGGTTGAAACTCGTCTGACAATCTCTCATTGCATTACCACTCTTCTCCAGACTAACTACATCCCGAGATGAAGACATCATCAGTAAGCCTATTAGACGGCATGTGCCTCAGGGACGTGAAATTAAAGGTCTACAACCGACCCCACGAGGGTTCTGCTTGGTCCCTAACAGGGAGCTGAGAGGGGCTACGAGTGTCTGGCCTGGACTGATGTATATTAAATGTGTGGAGCTAGCTACTAAGAACAACCTGATTACGGCTCAAATCCCTGTACTATCAATCAAGCCCTAATGGCAATTTCCAACGCCCGCGGGACCAAATCGGAACTACTTTTAAAGAATGACACCCAATATCTCAGTGACAGTGAATCCTTTCTTTGCTTTGATGATGACAAAGTAAAGAAACGTCTTTCAATTTCACTATTAGTACAACTAATTTTCCTTGCGTCAGAAGCACGGCATACCAGAATCTTAATCCTGTCCTAAACAAAACCCATTCATCATCGACTGATTCCATAGAAAATGTGAGCTTTCTGGGTCTTTTTGTGTGAATAAACTGAAGGTAAGCCCATCCAACCCCTTCCCGACCCTGTCTCCTCGCAATAACAGTCTCCACAGTAAATAATAGCCAGTCCCTGTGCTGTTTCTATAGCCACGAGGTACGCTTATTATGTACGGATACAAACACAAAGACTTCATCACACCAGAAGGCTTGCGGTTCAGAGAATTTATCTGGGAAAATTGCAAATGAAAAGAAGTGAGTTCATCTTCATAGCGAGGATTAGAATAGATTCTCTGTTGAGAAAGCCAGCAGAAAAAGGATGAATCACTCGCTGGTTTCTAAACGTCTGAGAAACACTCCATTTATTAGTCTATAGTATTGCACTGACTGCCTCAAGCTCAATGTCAACATTGTACCAGCTATGCAGCTCGCTGTTGTTCGAAAAGAAATCATTTCCATCTCGACAGACTTCAAACTAACTTCAACTTAACATGCCTAAAAGATGTTGATGCAAGATAGATTATGATGCTCAGTAAGTGGTAAATGTTCCCTAACACTAACAATTTCACTCGGCTACAAAGGTTAGGGTATTTCCAGAGAAAGAAACAAAAAGTGAATGAACTTTTCCTAGAACAAAACTTTAACATGATAAATCAAATAAGCTTGTATTGAAAAAAATAAGCAAAGAAAATAAAAGACCACACACACACACAACAATTTAACTTACAGTAAATTAAAAGAAAACATATATTTTTACCTATTTAAATAGTATTTTTGTTGTTCTTTTTAGGAAAGACTGACATGCATATTTTGGGTCATATATATCAAGTCTTTTGCATTCAACTCCATGGCAATTTCTTCATGGCATAGAGTGAACAATAGTATACTAGTATTCACCTTAAACATTAAGTGCATTTAGGTAATGGATTAATCACAAAAGTCTATATTGCATATTATATTATAGACATTAGCAGGGAAAGGGTTAACAAACATTCACATTGATCCAACATGCTACGCAGTTCTCAGTCTGTTCTGTAATCCATGGCTTGTTCGTTAGTATATATCAATCAATTCCATTCCATTGATAGCATTGATTTACAAGTATACGGATAATGTGATGGCGTTCTTCTGTAATAATCGTAACTCGTGTACAGATCGCGCAGAACAACAACCTATACTTCCTGTCTCGCTGTTCAGAAAATGTTCAAAAGTTAACCCTTTCTGCAATAAACACATTTAGTCAAAAATTACAAACTATCGACACACAAAATGTGCATTTGGAGAAGGTTTGATACAATGATTGGAGTGAAAACTCTGGATAAATACATAATAGTTGAAGGATTCCTGCAGCGACGTTAAACTCCATAATCACTCTCACTCACAATGAACTGTGGTATCATTTTAAGAGCAATGTTATAGCACATAAAAGGTAGGATTACGGCTTTAACCGTCTCCCTGCTGCAGGCAACTGGAGATGTCCTAAAGACTGTTTGTGCATAATCTAGCAGGGAGAGGGTTAAAAGAGCATTGTTATACCAAATAAAGTGTAACGTTTTGGCTTTACAAGAGTAACATTATGGCTGATTAAAGCAATATTATAGCATATAAAGGGTTATATTATGGCTTTCAAATGACTTATTAAAGCAATATTATAGCATATAAAGGGTTATATTATGGCTTTTAAATGACTTATTAAAGCAATTTTATAGCATATAAAGGGTTGTATTAGGGCTTTAAAAGAGCAATATAATATAGAATATATTGAGTAACATTACAGCTTTACAAGAGCAATATTAGAGCATATATAGGGTTATGGCTATACAAGAGCAGTGTTATTTAGCATTAAAAGGGTAAGCTAAATCTCATTTGTTGTCAATCAATACATACCCTGAAGACATACAACAGTAGAGCACCAACAGTAGCCTAACAACAAAGGCCTCCACTACACTACAATAAACATTGTGCTTTAAAGTCCCCTATGCCTTACTCTGTGCCCCAACAATACTTGTCGTTATGGATTTATTCCTGATCTGCTATCTATGAATGTATGGCCAATAATTTGTCTGTGATGACACATAAAACATACTTAATTTGATATTCAGCCATAAATGCGGTTATAAATGTACCGGTACAGAAATAGGTTTCCCTTGCTACGATATGTACAGAAACATTAATACTGGTAGCCACAGAGTCTTGAGTATTCAAAAACACCTGGACCCATTCCACAAAATGATCGTAGCACTACCTGAGTAGTAATTCTATGTAAGCATAACCCCAAAATGGTAAGTTTTGTATAATTAGGGTTCGATTTTCTTTTATTTTTGCCTATAAATTATTAGAAGTTTCTAGGGTTCCAATTAATAGGTTAATTATCAGAGTTACAACTCTCATACTGCTATGATTGTTTTGTGAAACAGACCCCAAGGTAGCACTATACAGCATGGGTGCGTTCAAGATGCGTTACTTTTCTCTATATTTCTCTACGCTACTTTTCTAAAAGTAGTGGCTCGCTGAATGATTTAGTAGTGAAATAGTAGGAAATCGATTTGCGCATGCGTGCAGTCCATTCACGTCATGCTTTGGGGTTTCCTACTATTTCCTACAAAACACTA
>JAULBP010105827.1:0-10441 GCA_032355345.1 Lepetodrilus pustulosus | reverse complement strand
CTGGTGTGTTACCATTGTTGTTCTGGTGTTTTCCATTGATGTCCTGGTGTGTTGCCATTGATGTCCTGGTGTGCTACCATTGTTGTTCTGATGTGTTTCCATTGTTGTTCTGGTGTGTTACCATTGATGTCCTGGTGTGCTACCATTGTTGTTCTGATGTGTTTCCATGGTTGTTCTGGTGTATTTCCATTGTTGTTTTGGTGTGTATCCATTGTTGTTCTGGTGTTTTTCCATTGTTATTCCTGTGTGTTTCCATTGTTGTTCTGGTGTTTTTCCATTGTTGTTCTGTTGTGTTTCCATTGACATTCTGGCATGTCACCATTGCTCTGCCAATATCTTACCACTGTGCCTCTGTTATCTGCCTGGTTTGAGCAGTTATCCTGTAAATGAAATCACAAGGTACACATCATACAGTACTCACCATTCTGCTCACTTCAATTTCCACCTGAGTGCTCACTACCATCTGATGCCTGCTGCAGGTAACTGACTTCATTCTTAACAATTCCATCTTCATGCCAATTAAACTTTAACATGCACAGGAGTGAGAACGTAATGCAGCATAAATGTCAAAAATGGAGAATTACATGGGATATTAGACGAGACAGTATGCAATATCTTGTTCCAGGAGAAGCCAGAGGACACATTAATCATGGGACACATTCAAAGAACAATTGTCAAGTTAGCTTCTGAACTTGGTAAACAGAAAATATTACATTCAGATAGCGAAATATTCATTCAATGACAATATCAATCACTGTCGGAAAATCCCATGTCTAGTCATGTTGATATGATGTAATATTATATCCAATTTCAGTTTATGGCCATTAATAGTGTTGTTACTTGACAGGTCAGTTATCATTACTGCTGTCAAAAGCTAATTCACATTTGCATGATTAAATGTCGAGTTACTAGAGTAGTATCCTATAGTTTGTAATTCTGAATGTATATTGACAATATTTCACAAGGAATTACGGATTATCTGACCTGAGGCAAATTGATGTTGTAAGTCCCGACACTTCAGTGAGGAATTTACAGAATTAATTTCACTAAGGACACTTAATATGTAATTCCAAATGACAAGTGGGCTGTTGTTTATATTGACATAATGAATTTTAATAAAGCAAAATGTAATAAACAAATCAAAATAGCTTTGCTTGCATGCACAAGAGTGAGTTTATAGGAGTGATGTCATGTCACAGCCACTGCGCGTGCCAGCATGAGTATTATTGCACCTCACTTCATAGCATCATGATGGGTAAGACTGAGACATGGACTGTAGTTGACCAATGTAATTACAATGTTCTGGAAACATACCAATTGTAGGCTATTCTGAGATGGTTGACCTCTATCTCCATACCCTATGGGCAATACAGAGCCATCAGTGTGGACGAACTAATGATGTTTCGTACCAAGTCCTTAGTATGGATGTTGCTGTTGGTTCATGTAGCTTCACCATATAGAATACACCCAGCCGGAACATCGCGACATACGATATCGATATGATGTCGAAAATACGTTGGTTTTACATCACAACGTCGCTGATGTTTCAACATCAGTTCGACATTGTATGTCTCGATGTGCTGGCTGAGCACCTTCATTATCATCAACTACCCATTCCATCTACAGAAGCATGCTATACATTATATGTACAAGGATCATCTACCTCCACACACCTTGGGCAATGTAAAAGTACCAGAGAGGACAAATCAGTCATGTTTGGTACCAAGTCCTTGGTATGGATGCTGTAGCTGGCTCATGTTGTTCCATAAAATATAACACACCTCTACCACCATAAACTACCCAGCTCCATTAAATATAATACACCTCAACCACCATCAGCTAGTCCCATTCCATCCACAGAAGCAGATTACCCAAAGGTGCAAAGACCATCTTCTCTAGTTCTTCTCCAAATACATAAATCATTGGTATTTGAATGGAATGCTTTCTGTCAGTTAATGGCTCAGTACAATGACAATTAGACTGTCAGTTAATAACTCAATAAAACAAATAAACAATGACAATTATATGGGAAAACATTGAAACTTTGAAAAAGATACAATAAATCAAACACATTTTTCTATGGGAAAACTTCTCATCTATAATACGTTTACAAATGTGCCTGTATGTTAGCTGTAGTTATTTGTAGAGTACTATTTTCATGACCAAGCTGATCATGAAAGCTGATGTCTCTGTTTTGAAGCAATCTGCCACCACTAGACCACTGTAAATAGACAATAGATGTACAATCAGGGTATGGTTTATTTTGACATATAAACACGTTTTATCTTGGCCAGCAGTCTTGACCAAGTTGACAAGCAAGCACTGCTTATCATGGCTGATATTGATTTATACGAAACATATTTACTGATATTTACATCAAATTGGTAGATGTGTCACTCAAATCTTGACAACCAATATATCTCAACTCAATAGACATATTAGGAAATAGACAAAAGAAGTTGCCTTCCTTGTATGTTCTGAATACAATCACATTTCTCAGAAATCTGACCAGTAAGTCGAACGGTCTAATCCTCTGTTTGTCCTACCAGAGTAACCTAATTTCATTGAGTCCCCGAAGACCTCCTCCAAGACCAGATGGATTTTGCTCAATTTCTCAATGTGTTTCATGCATCAGTTTATCAACAAACTGGGAAATCTTATAATTTAGTTTAAATGAGAAGTGTGTTTATTTTGTGCACTGGAGGTCTCTTGGGAAATAATTAAGTTCTTTGTTTTTGTTGATGGTTATCAAGCTAACCTAATTTCCCAGCATTTGCCATTATTCAATGCAAAGCCAACTAAATCTATAGCAACAACAACTATCCTGAATTGCATTACCTTTGCATGCCACCTGCTTATGTATTTATCACTAGTCTAAAGAACTCTGTGAGTGTCATTTAGTTATCTATTCACAAATACTGTAAAATATATTAAATATTTTTGTTATAATTTCCTTTATTTTTCCATTTTGTCAGGCTTTGATACACACAAATAACAAACATGATCATTACAGTAAATTAACTATTTTAATATGGTTTTGTTTAAATGAAATAAAAATAAAATCCAATGCAAAATAATTACCATGGTAAAATGAATCAGAATTATTCTCAGTGATCAATAAACACATTAGGAGACAAACTATGGACATATATCTTAAAACATGCCAAATATCAGTTACAATGTGAAAATTTAATGTCATTAATTACTGTGTTCCAAAAAGGAAATTAAAAATTAACTGCACTGCACAAACATCATAGGCATAGAAAAGACAACCACTGAATGAGTAGAGCACAGTATGAGCAATATACTTATACTGTACCACTCTGTATTTGAATTGGAATTAGTTTAACCCCCTACATGCTGTATGAAGGACAAGCATTGCGGAGTCTTCTGTCTGGTATCTATACCATACACCGCTCTGTATTTGAATATTTCATCACGTAAGGGTGCAAGTCTCCAGCTGTGATGTAAAACAATAATTCACTCACTCGCTGTATTTGAATTGGAATATGTATTAACCCTTTTCCTGCTGGATTAATGACAATCATTGCTCTTGGGGCTCTTGGGATTCAAACCTGAGTTGCTGGATTACGAGTCCAACGCTCTACTGAGTGAGCTAAAGGCGTAATCTCGCGCTGGCCGAGACTAGTAGAAGCATCATATTTCACTCCCAGCTACTTATAGTTGAAGGATTCTCGCTGCAGCATTAACCCTCTAGAGCCCAAGTCTTTTTTAGGTTAAAAAAAATTCATGCGATACCATATTGTGAATAATATGACGCGAGAGAACCGCTAGGAGCTGTATGCCTCACTTTGGGTCACGAATGGAACACTGGGCTTTCGCGGTGTCATTTTTTTGTTTATTTATGAGTGTTAATTACAAGGATAGTACCCCTTCTAATTACCATAGGTCACCAGTGGCCCCTGGGGCTCTAGAGCGTTAAGCAATATGTCAGTCTCTCTCTCACTCTTCTATAAGGCATCTCTGACCATTGACGCCAGCACAAACCAATATACTCATAATAACTAGAGATTTTGGAGTGTTTCCAAAGCAACATCCTGGAATATTGCTTTACTGCCCTGCATGTCTCAACAATGCTTCTATGTCAGTCACTTGACAACATTTCAGTACGTGGTGTTTTGAGTGACACCTCCAGATATTGTAGACTTCTCTATTAATAATCTGTCACCTTGTTTCCAACTGGCTAAAACAGTAACTTGAAATTTTCAGTAGAATTAGTCACCTATCTTGTAATGGAAAGATGTTTATCTGGAACTTTAAGATCAATTGTGACTTTTAGTAATCAACGTTATACTATTTTTGGTATTTTTCTTACAGGATATTGGGTTTATTTTTGTTCAATATGGCTGCCAATATCCGGCTGTGTCTGCCATCACTAGTTCAGAAGATTCTGCCAATCACTGTCAGCGTTACTTCTGAAACAAACTGTGATTGGTTGACTCCATGTCAGCTGAGTACAAATCTCTCCACTGGGAGTCATGTTCAACAGACAGAAAAATCATCAGAATCTAGGAGAAGCTATATAACTGAAATACGCACAATGGTACACTGCATTTCCTACAATGCTGACAAGCTGTCTTTTGCCACTAATTTCTCTGGTAATATCCCAGCCTGAAGACAATGCTGCAGTGGTAACACAATGCTGGCCTACACTGCTGGTAACATTGTAACACTCGGTATCATTCCTCGAAGCTTGTAGGCACTATGAGACCATACCGCTCTTATAAGTGCCAGATCGCCATGTATAAGAGGTTCCTACAAGAGTGCTATTGTCTTGTAGTAGAAATGAGAGCTTCAAGACACAATGCCCAGATCACTTTGTATAACAGGTTGCTACAAGAGTGCTATTGTCTCGTAGTAAATGCCAGAGCTTCGAGAAACAATGCCCATATTACCACGTATAAGCGGTTGATACAAGAGTGCTATTGTCTCGTAGTAAATGCGAGAGCTTCTAGACACAATGCCCAGATCACCATGTATATGAGGTTGCTACAAGAGTACTATGGTATCATATTAGTAAGATCTTCGAGAAAGAATGCCCAGGTTATCAGAATTCTGAGTTTTCAAATGGTAATATTGCCCTCATTTTACCTCATTGGAGATAACAACTAACATGTACAGCTATGGTAACAGTCTGCAAATATAATCATAAACTTGCTATGAACTGGTAATCTTGTTTGCCACTATCAAGTATATTGTTTGCACTTTCCTGCTATTCCACTATTCCATTATCCCATGTATTCCTCATTCCGATAAGGACTATGTTATACAATGGTTTTCCATTTGCTTGAAACCTTATTGTATTTTTTGACATATTCACAATTTACCCTAGCCACTTCATCACTTGAAATTGATTTTTCACTTCACTTCAGTTACAGTCAGTTTATCGTCATGCCAGACGATACATTGAAAATACTGAATAATTACTGATGGATAGGCATCACCCTATGTATGGCATTGTATGATGCAGACTGAAATCATTGTATGATAAGGACTGAAATCATAAGGACTTAAAAGAATTGTCCATGGACCTGACAAGGAACACTACAGCCAGCCCACTGATAGAAGAGAAGAAGTAGGCTACACCAAAGATCAACTATGGGAAAAGAAAGGATAGTGATACAAACAGACCTTATTTATCTGACAAATTTGTCTGAATTATTTTAACCCACCTCCAACCATAGTTGAGATGACTGACAAAAGAACTGCTGTGTGATGCCTGTCGGGACACACCGTCTTCACCAAGGCCATTGGTCTCAGTGAGCAAAGGGTAGGACAACATAAATAAGTCATCTTTGTCCTAGTCTACAATCGACTCACAGACACGTAGACGCACAGCCCAGTCAGAAGTATGGCAGATGACTCACCTTGTCTGTTGTAATACTGGTAGATCATCAGTATACATGAGAACTCAACTACACAGATCCTGGGTAAGCCTGCTGTGGGCACCAGGAGGCATCAGGAGGCATCAAGAGGCATCAAGAGGCATCAAGAGGCTACAATGAATCCAGGGGAGGTCTGGGTGTCTAGATGTCTTCAGTTGTATTTGAAGAGAAGACTGTGAAGCTAACCTACTTGAATTCATGGATGTAATATAATTTGTCACCAAAGAAGTTTATAATAATCAACATCAAAACTAGACCAGTCCTTCAGTTAACCCCACAAGCACACAAGGACAATCGGTCACTGGGTCTATCAGCCACTGGACTCAGGTTTTTTTCCATGCTCGACTCGAGGTTTGTTCACAGGTCCCTATACAAAATTTGAGGAGCATTAAGTTACATTGTAACTTTGGTCCTGACATTGGATCAATTGACAATCAGACATTGGATCTATGGACAATCAGACATGGACAATCAGACATTGGATCTATGAACAATCAGACACTGGGACACTGGGTCTATGGACAATCAGACATTGGATCTATGAACAATCATACATTGGGTCTATGGACAATCAGACACTGGGACACTGGGTCTATGGACAATCAGACACTGGGTCTATGGACAATCAGACACTGGGTCTATGGACAACCAGTCACTGGGTCTATGGACAACTGGGTACTCCTGGGGCAATGAGCAATCTGTTTCTGAGCATCACTGCAATAATTCTCCAAAACCTATAAAAGGAGCAGGCTCATTCTGCTGACTAAACCATTCACAAACCAACTTATAAAGGAAATGGGGGACACAATTATGTAATGGTAGGATAAATAGAAAAGAACATCAAAGGAAAGGAAATTTCCATCCCTCAGTTTCTAGGTCTTTGTCGGTACTTGACCATTCTATCTGTTCTGATAAAGAGAAGTCTCAATGGCTAATGATTGGTTTGGCATTTTCATATATTCTTTCAACTGACAAGTTTTTCAGTTCTAATAATGGGTATCAGTGGCGATAAGTAATATATAGAATGTGACAAGAGGTGGTACTTAAGAGGATATATATTGAAGAATAAATAATGAAATGAAGTATATTCTGAACTTTCATTAAGCATACATAAATATATAAAGAAAAGCTTACATAGTTGAGGTCTATGAAACATGCTGCATTTCATGTTTCTTCACTCATGAAACATCTGTGAATGTTTCAATGAAGAAATATAAATGGGTAGGTGGTAGATTATTGAAGCCGAATGTCCATATTTTGTCAAATCTTCCACAAAAACTAAGCATCATATTTATGAAAGCTACTTTTTAAACTCAGTCATAATAAAATATTTGTTTGTCAGTACATGTACCAACAAGTACTTGCAGGTTTGCTGTAACACTTAACGTTACAGGTCTTGCAGGTTTTGACCTGTCATTAACTAACAAACTCTTATAAACTCTTATAAATTGATAAATAAATGTTAAAATAATCTATATTAAAGAAATATTGAAATGAACAGTTTTGTAAATGGAGAAAATACCTAAACAATTTCATTATGACGGGATCCTACTGATTGCATCAACTCCTGGACAAGCTGTGATTACTGTGATCAAGATGCACTGCTGCAAAAAAAATAAAAAATCTGGCATTTGAATCTAGATCTGGAGAAGAATGGCTTGAAGAAGTGTGAGCATCGGCTTTACTAAGGAATCATATCTGATTTATTGGGACAAAAGTCATTCAGCGTGGAACTCAATTAGAGTAGAATGACTTCTTATCACAGCAAATCGCCTCCCAACAAATTACAAAGAGAGTAACTTCTGTGACAGTCTCAAACCAGCGACGTCCTGTACTCCGGAGTGTCTGGGCCTACTAAGCTGGAAGTCAGGCAAAACAACCCTCATTGCCTGTACAGTGAGTATTCAGACCTGGTATCACACATTTCAAATACAATTTGTGTGTTCAATGAAGTCCAGGCAAGTCTGAACTAAGGGAAAGCAATTAATTTTGATACTCGAAGCAATCCAATGTGTCGTCTGAGGGACACTTGGAAATGCCGGCGTAATCCTGGTTTACCGGATTTGTGTCACCAACATTTAGCTCTCGTCTGCGATCCGATTGGTTCATCAGATACGACGGTTGACATCAATCCCATGACTGAGGCTGATTGCTTATCCAATTAAAGGTAAATAAATCCGAGCAGAAAGTACATTTGGAGACACATAAATCATTGCAGCTGTAATGGTTTACTTTGCACCGTTCAACAACAGCCTGATTTGAATATATCAATACCATTAACGCCTTTACGAAGTTATCCATTCATGCATGCGTGAAAACCAACTTCAAGCAGAGTTTTTGTTCACTGATGACCTACTATTCAGCCTCTGGTACATCTGGTTAGGAATCCCGTTATAGCGCTTCCATGTTCTTGATTGATATGGATTATGGTATATTATAATAAAGAACTATCATTTGCCAATAGAGGATAGATACCGTAATTACTCTATTAATTTCGAACAGGTAAAAATAATTAAATTTCTAGCCGTTCGAAAAAATTAGAAAAATACGAAAATTTAAAATGGTCCGCGTTCGTATAATTAGGGACCAAAAAAATCACTACTGAGGAATGTGTTTCTAACCTATAGAACAGATTATCTATTTTATTTATGATGTTTACAAGTTGTTAATACATGGGAGATTTAAGTAATGTTATGACATGGATAGGATGCATGAATTAATTATATCCATGGTAGTATGTAAGCATCACAATTAATCTTGTATATCCAATATCCTGATAACGCTCTACTTGCTGGACAATTTGATCAGTACATTAGATAATTACAAACTACTCAAACACATGTTTTCTATATTTCAATTATGGTATACCATACACCATACTCATTCAATCTATTGCTAAAATAATTAATTTTCTTCTTTCATTATATAATTATAAACAACCTACATGTACATGTGCATGGACTACGGTATTGAAATTGTGTTTAAATATTCCTTTTTTTGTGTTTTAAACCATTGCCACTATATATTTTTTCACTTTGATAATCATTTTATGTTCATTCCAAAAGGCTTATGCTAATAATGTGTCATTACAAAATTAAATCAATTTCCTACATGTTTCTAAAATAGATATTATTTTATATTGTTACAAATGTTCTCTCTATACATCCAGAACTTCTTTACTATTCGATATCCTTCATGTAAATGTTTTTACCACATTAATACTCAACTGGTTGAACTCAGTGCACTTGCATTTCTAATAAATCATTGTCATATGAAGAGATCATAAACCTCTCGATCAGCTGACAAGCCGCGATATGAATACAATCATCTTGAACGCAGCTTTGAACCCCAATTCAAACCAAATGAAAATGACTGCATTCATTGCTAGTTTCCCGAAGTGTGATACAGTGGACCGCCATTTATCCGGACTTCGGATATCCAGTTCCCTCACCATCCACATAGATTTTACTGGGAACCATATATCAATCTTCCTATTTAAAATGACTCAGACATCCGGAAATTCAGTTATCCACACAATTTTACAGTGAACACAACTGTCTGGATAAACAGGGGTCAACTGTACATCAAGAGTTGGTACAAGTTTAGTGTGAGATGTGTGATACACCTAGAGTTGGCACAAGTCTAGTGTGAGATGTGTGATACACCTAGAGTTGACACAAGTCTAGTGTAAGATGTGTGATACACCTAGAGTTGACACAAGTCTAGTATAAGAAGTGTGATACACCTAGAGTTGGCACAAGTCTAGTGTAAGATGTGTGATACACATAGAGTTGGCACTAGTCTAGTGTAAGATGTGTGATACACCTAGAGTTGGCACAAGTATACTGTAAGATGTGTGATACACCTAGAGTTGGCACAAATATACTGTAAGATGTGTGCTACACCTAGAGTTGGCACAAGTCTAGTGTGAGATGTGTGATACACCTAGAGTTGACACAAGTCCAGTGTAAGATGTGTGATACACCTAGAGTTGGCACAAGTCTAGTGTAAGATGTGTAATACACCTAGAGTTGGCACAAGTATGCTGTAAGATGTGTGATACACCTAGAGTTGGCACAAGTCTACTGTAAGATGTGTGATACACCTAGAGTTGGCACAAGTCTAGTGTAAGATGTGTGATACACCTAGAGTTGGCACAAGTCTACTGTAAGATGTGTGATACACCTAGAGTTGACACAAGTCTAGTGTAAAATGTGTGATACACCTAGAGTTGGCACAAGTCTAGTGTGCCGCTAGTTGGGCTGCATCCAGCAGATCAAAGACTTCAACTGTCAGAGAGCCCTTGTTATATTACAGCTTCCATAAAAATGGCTAGTTGCAGGTTGTTAATAATGTATAGATCAGCATGTAATACTGAATCACTCCACTGCTCTGGTAATTAATTAAATGAAACTGTCTGTGAGGATTAGACACAGACACAGATAAACACACACACAGACACACACACAGACACACACACACACACACACACACACACACACACACACACACACACACACACACACACACACACA
>JAULBP010105816.1:0-10443 GCA_032355345.1 Lepetodrilus pustulosus | reverse complement strand
CACACCCACCCACACACACACACACACACACACACACACACACACACACACACACACACACACACACACACACACACGTTTGATAGCATTGATCTCACGTTTTTAAAGCTATCTATTTAACAATAACCCGCCGCAAGACTTTAACCTCCGCGACACGATCCAATTTGATATGGAATGGAAACATTATAGCTTGATTGTTGAAAGTTAGCTTAAGACAAATCGTCAATTGTAACAAAAGAACAAGCCCAATCGCGTATTCTATTTGCATCCTTTAGCAATGTCGATATGGCAGTCTTCGATCCCAGCGTCGGAACATGCAAATACATTAAATGTGACGTATCACATAGGAACGGTTATTTTTGAATAGGCGTGATTCCTGACGTAATTGAGGGAGACAACGACGTTGTTGCTGTCCAATACGCATGAGGCGTGTGGGAAGGGAGGTTGGTCCAGACAAACGTGAGGTATAGGACGCCACCACCGACTTGTGCTAAGCAAGTCTCTATAGGTAGTGCGCTACGGCCAAGGCACCGTCTCCCCTTCATTGCATCAATACTGTAGCTATCAGAGACACGGGGGCGGACGCGATAAAATAGCCAGCTCGAGTACTCCGCTCACTGAAGGAACCTATAAGCCTTGAACGAATGTAACGACGAAGAGCTGGCTCTTACTTCAAACGTTAAAGTTTAAAACTTCACCTTTGACAGTTCTGTGATAACAGATAAGGGGAATAAGTTTGTCGGACAAAGGCATTAGAGTGAAGGAACAGTATTGGCATTTAGAGTGGTAGTTCTGTAACAGTGTTTAAAGTATGGATTCTCATCACGTATGGTGTATCACCTTCACAACTTTGATCTATTTGGCGTGTCTTCTACATCCAGCAACAGGTACGTTTAAAACCAACATATTAAATATTCTTAGATAATATTAGTATTGAGCATCATTAATACGTTCAATATGATAAATGTTATCAACGTATTAGTGGAATTATTTATAAAAACGAACATTTTTAGCAATGGTGTTGTATTTATTAATATGGAACATCCATAACAATGCCATTCCACGAATCCGTATTTGAATAATTAACATTGAAGATGGAGTTTGGTTAATTGGACTTCGTTAACATTATACATTATACATTTACTTCTTCGTAATATAAATGCATCTTCACTAAACAAGTTTTTTTCTTCTTCAGATATTATACACCGTTAGAAAAATTTTTTATACACCACATAAAACTAAAAAAAAATTCAAGGTAAACGAAACACAAAATATGTAAAACATGTTTTATTGTGCCATTCTGTGCTTATTAATGTATGTTTGGTATTCGTATAGCAGAAGATATGTATGGGGATCAAAACTAACTGTTCTCCGTATCTTCAAACGTACTTGATGTGACACGGGAGTGCTATTCTCTATATGACATTATCACGATAATATGTTCCAACAAACGTAATTATTATGCCCGATTAAGACAACAGACATGTTCAATGATGTGTCTTGTGATGTCTCCGGGGCAGTTTTCTGGTCTTTTCGCGATGACAAGTAGAGAGAGCGCTCCTAGGCACCAGTGGTCGGCATCTCGCTTATTGCCTTAAGGAGACAAAGGAGGTTGTGCCAAAATCAACCATTAGAGAACCACTGGCTGTCTTCTATGATCAGAATCAACAGAACGGCATATGATGATAGGTAGTCATTAGGGAAATATTTGATTTAATGTTCATTTATTGTTCTCACAGTCCTTGGAGATATATTTCATGTGCACATGCATGCTATTTTATTATATTAATAATTTTGTAGGGATATTATTATTATCACGAAATTGAACCTCTTCGAAATACAAACTTATTTTGTCTCCTCATTTTAAACTATTTATGTCTTTATCGTGATGTTTAATAGGATTTTGTGTGTAAATCGATAGCAATTCATTTGGACATCACTTCTAGTGTAGGAATTATGAACAGATTGTGATATCCTAACAATACCTACGGGACAACTGATTATCATCTTATGTTTCGATGGCGCTCTTATTCCCAAAAGTGTAAGGAACACTGTTAAACGTCAGTCACAATTCTCATAGAAATCTAGAATTAGTCATATATGCATGTATAGTACGAGGCCATCGTTCAGAGAAGAGACGTTTTTCAATAACGAATCTACATGTTGGATTCGATTAAATGTAGCCATGTTGTTACAAATGTAAGACATACGCACAAGAAAGTTGATTTCGTTCTAGGATGTAAATAATATAACAAATAATATATAGAGAATCATAGATGTACAATTGTATCGGATAACCTTTATTGCACTACAGTAACGTATTATAAGCGCAGGCTGGTTAGCGTTCAGTATAGTATGCAACTAATTGATAAATGCCCCATTTTTTGGAGCGGTTGATAACAACTCCAAATATTTTGCGTTGGCCTCCACTTTAACAATACAAGATAAAAGACAGTTCTAGAGGGAGATGAGGAACATAAATCCGAACCTATTTTGAGCTATATCTACAGACGTTTATAGTATAGTACACAGTGTTATGTAACAATAGGACTCATGTAACAATAGAATTTCTTAATAACCTGATAAGTGAACGTCACGTGACACCACGTGACGCGTGGACGCCGGATATGAATTCATTATCACTAGTACAAGTATAGGCACTACGAAATTACAATGGAACCCAAAAGGACGATTCTACTGGCGGGTGACTTGGACCGTGCTCGATGTTAGATGGGTTGTCATATTAATTTAATTTAATAAGTTGTACAGAATAAGTACTTATAGGATACTAACCGAGCTTCCATTTCGTATCAGATGTATGCCCGAGTGACATCATTTTACTTCCAAAACATTTCGACCGGTGTATGGTAGACAACATTTTATCCCAACCCCACGATATAGGACTTTGTCAGTTATTATTGGTGGCAAACAGCCTGAATATTCTCGTATTTCGTTATATTAATGCAAAGGGACATCTCAAAGTGGTACGACTATAATATAAAACGACACGATTACGTTCCTACACAGATCAGTTGATGCATCAGAGACAAAATAATTAATGCTTCGTAACCTGAATTCATATAAAATATGAAATTTTTGATAACTATGGAGTGCATTAGCAAAAAAAGAACTTTTGAGTTGACACACCAAACGTAAGTAGTCTCAGGTAGAAATTCGTTTAACCATTATCTAGGTCAACCATCTGAGATAGTATGCTTTGTTACAACTCACCCAAACCTCAAATTAGTTAACACGAGAACTAAACAGAGGCCACTTATATCTGTAAATCACTGACGAAATGACATACAAGTATGAACTATTCATGATTTAACCAAAAACGCCATGGTGTTGTTGTGTAGGTGGACATTTAATCCCTCTTTAATTGCACAATGTAACTGACAAAAACATGTTACCCTGTTATTGTAGAACTCGATACAAGGTAACGCAATACGTTTAATATCGGCGGAATTCTAACGCAATTACGCCTGTAAGCGACTTCGCAGATGTTGGAAGCGAAGCGCGACACTTGAATCACAGCATAAAAGTATGCCTACGCCATATTATATAGTTGAGCCTTGAAATAGTGAACCTATTCAGTAAGTAGCTGTGGTATGTTACGCCTGCACTGTCGTGTTGATCCATGTTATGACATTACAACAAAGCTTTTGTTTTCATTTTTCTTTTACTGTAATTTTGCTTGACGTATGTTCAACTTAGTATTGGTTTACCGTTACCAAAAACATTCGTAGCGTCTCCAGCAATTAGCACAGAACAAGTTTCAGAATGCAGTTCTCTATATATGGGAGACAACCTATGTGGCTATACAACGTCAATAGAAACCATTACCTATATACTACATTATTTTTATGGTAGTTATTAATAGTAATAATCTTTGCTCGTTATGCCAAATGCATAATAGTCATCGATAGGATATTCTCTGGTTAGTTATCCATCTTTAATATTTAAACTATGTACCGAGCAACATAGTGGCCATTACGAATAATAATAACTTTATATACTAACATACTTGTCAGTTTAAAACAGGAACATTAAATATCACACGACGGGGGCGCAGTTAGCACACAAAACCAGTCCACGTTAAATAGAAACGCTCCAAGCTATAGATTTGTTTTACATGCAAATTTGTAAATCAGAACCTATACGTATTACTTGCATTACTCGCATCAATGCACAGTAATTAATACAGGTACATCTGTCCTACACTAAACTTTAGATGTAAGCACACACCGACCATTAGCGTAATTCAGAGTACACATTTACAGTATGCACGTATCGTAATCAATATACGTTAAGAGATGGGCGAACATCATCATACGAGTTGCATACACTCACAGGGGGTTATCAGGTGCACCAGCATTATGTTCAGGGGTCGTTGCTAGGTCAAACATAAATTCGTGATGATGTACTTACCCATTGTTACCATATCAAATAAGAACTTCAATTACTATTTAGCTTAGTATACGCTGCCATCAGTATATTATATCTGCCAGTTTATATTTTGACATATTATCTATTGTAATTATAAGTAAATGCATACTATCCCATATATTAATAATTGTTTTGAACTAGTTCTTAACTACAAAGTACATTCACTTGACATACATAATATCATGTTTGTACTTCCAAAAACATTGCAAGGGGACATAACTCAAAGTAGAACGACTGAAGTATTTAAAATGACACGATTATATAATTAATGCTTCGTAACCTGAATTCATATAAAATATAAAATTTGCGACAACTATTGATTATTGGGGAATAAGTGCATTAGAATATAATAACGTTTGAGTATAATATGACTTTAAATCCTGTATTATTCTTATTTCATGTTCATATTAAAGAAGCTGATAATATTGAATAAGCTACTAGAGTACTATATGTATACCGTCACCCAAATAAGGGGTATTAATATGGAAAAATTACCATATTCAGTGTTGAAATAGCTGTCATACTATATATGGTCAGTTAATATTTGCTTCGTGTATTGAGTTTAAATGCAAAGACCAAATTTTAGATGACGATCTTAGTATATAACTGTAATCTTGTGTTTGTAGTTCGATTCTAGAACTTTCAAAAATTAAGCAATTACCTGTGGCCTACTCTAAACAGATCTTAACTAACATATTGAAAGTACGTCTATAATGTTGTGTTAAAATGAAATGAAACATTATGTCTTTTCATCACTTTATTTATTAGTTTTGTCTCAGCGTCTCAATGTCTCTTTTATTACTATTAACAGTCTTGTAAAACTATAAATTCTTTGATGCAGAATTAAAATGTTATACAAAAACACTTCCAAAACCATAGCACAACACGTATATTTGCTCAAATAGCACAGATAATGCTTAATAGATGTAGTTATGTGAACAATCCGAGATTCTATTAGCCATTTTCCACGCTATAAAAAGTTAAAACCATTTATTCTGTAATTATGACGATGCCAAATGTAATACACCAAGTACAAACTACGTGCACATCGTCTCCTTGGTAACGATTTTGTGTATATATTGCATTAATTTCAAAGTATGATTTGACACTGCGTGCCCCGACTATGCCATACCCAGAAATACAAGCTATACATAGATCAAATAGATTAACACATAGCACACATTTCCAATGTCCAGCCATTGGATAATCGTTATATCTCCGCAGCTTATATTGCTGTAATGTGTTCTTCTTATAAGTGCCACGAATATGTCACAGCATATTTATACTAGATCTAGTTGGGTAACCAGATGCTGCCGTAAGCTGAAAAACATAAATTTAGTCAAAATAAGGAAAGTAAATAAACATAATTTTGCTAACAGTTTCCAATCTGATTGTGGGTACCCACTGTATTAGCAATAAAAATAATTTGGAATAACTTTCATTATATGATAAAACACATGATTAAATATGTTAAATAGTTATTCACTTCCATGATAATGCCCAATACCCGTATGGTTGGGAAAATGTAGTAAATAAATTGAGCAAAATCACTAATATAAAAATAAAAACGTACACCAATAAACTATGGACTAGAAGAACTCCACAAAAGAACCCATATATTTTTACATTAACATATACTGTTACATTATAGTATCTCCAGACGTTGTGGAAGATAACAATTATGAATATCAGGTTCGTTGAAATACACATACACGATGTCACATACATGTAAACCTCTTGCTCCATCAGAATACAAATACATCTGGATATCACGATGAAAGATGTTGATTACTGAATCATATTCCAAAACTGTCACACTGAAAAACGTCACAGCATATCATATATCCGATTAATAACCATCGCCATATTCATGTCATCAATTTCCTAAATTCCATTTCTACTGTGTTCACCAGAATAAATGTACTCAGTAATGCAGGCAGAGAAATGTATGCTCTTTAACTATATCCGTTCCTAACATTCTATAATAATTACCAAATGATTTCTTAAATTAAGAAATGCTAAATTTGTGACAATTCGATACCCGTTATTTGCAATAACATGTTTTTGAGTGATGATACATTTTACGAGCATATGATACAAGAGAACATAGCTTAATTATACTATAATGGTTTGTTCAGGTGATGTGTTGGTAATAGTCATGGTGGGTTAACTAATGATCCGAGTGGGAGTGAAGCAATATTCGATTATACACTGTCAGTTAATCTTAGAGAAGCAGGTGCTGGATGCAAAATGCACATCTTAGCCGAGTACGATAGGTTGGCATAAAATGCATTGACCCCCCCTATTTCGTATATTATCTAGGTAAATATTTCATATATAGACAAACAAAAAAGCTGCAATTTCGTATTTTGTATATGGCTCAACCAAAATTAAGAAAAGAAAATCTTTGCACTATTAATAAAATATCAGGGAAGAAGGTGGTGGGGAGCTAATCTCGAAAAGTTTTTACGATGGTACGATAATGTAAAGGATACCTAAGAAGATCGTAAGAATATTTCGAGAATAGCCTCTGTGGTTATATAGTGACCAGTAAATATATATTTCGAGTTATTGTATGCAGAATGGCGAAGTTAGAAAGAAGGAAGAGGCAAAACGACTCAATTTGTACATGATGATGCTCTTCTTCATACACCCGCATATGCAAATTGAGCCTTGTTTGCCTGTTCCGTCTTTCGGGCGTCGCCACTATACATAAACTAATTACTTACTCAAAATATTTAGTGATAAATAGAGTTTTATTTTAATTAATGGTGATTTTATGTTTCATTTTTGAAAGACGTTTTGGTTAGGGCATGCAAAAGAATAAATTGAAATTTCTTTGGTTTTTCATTCCATGAAGTATTTACCGAGATAATCTACCAAATAGGAGTGTCAACGCATTTCCTATCAAACTATAGGAACAGATGGCGGCAGTGGACAGACAATGCTATCAGATACCAGTCAGTGCTAGCAACATGGTGAAGTGTATCGTAGATTCAACAGAACGTTAAACAACTAGTGTGGTGACTTTTTGACCAGGCTATAGTTCTTCGAAGAAATTGTATTTACTACGAGATACTAAGCATTCTGGTAGCGATCTATATATGTAGATCTGGGATTTACGACAGCACTGTGGTCTCGTACTAGATATGAGATCTTTGAGAAATGTTACCAAGGTTGTTTAATCATATTCCCCCCTCCTCTCCAAAAAAAACCCAACTTGCAATAATGTCAATGAGTATTGTTACCACCCGCTGTCCTGCGTAGACATTCTACAGGTACCCCCTCATTCCAAAGCTACCAGCACGCTCTACTCTAACAGTCTAATTCTAGACAACCTCTCATTGTACACTCGTCATCTTATCGCTTAGTCACCATATCAATCTACTCACCACCTCATTCTACAGTCACCATCTCTGTTTAATCACCACCTCCTTCTACAGTCACAATCTCAACCTAGTCACCACCTCATTCTACAGTCACAATCTCAATCTACTCACCACCTCATTCTACAGTCACAATCTCAATCTAGTCACCATCTCCTAACAGTCACAATCTCAACCTAGTCAACACCTCATTCTACAGTCACAATCTCAATCTAGTCACCATCTCATTCTACAATCACCATCTCAATCCAGTCACCATCTCATTCTACAGTCACCATCTCAATCTAGTCACCACCTCCTTCTACAGTCACAATCTCAATCTAGTCACCACCTCATTCTACAGTCACAATCTCAATCTAGTCACCATCTCATTATACAGTCACAATCTCAATCTAGTCACCATCTCATTCTACAGTCACAATCTCAATCTAATCACCATCTCATTCTACAGTCACAATCTCAATCTAGTCACCACCTTCTTCTACATTCACCATCTCAATCTAGTCACCATCTCATTCCACAGTCTCCACCTACGTAATCCTTGCCTCCCGACCATTGCACCTACATAAAACCTTTGCGTGTATTTCCTCCACACAATTTCCACCACAGAAAGCTACATTTCCCATTCACCAGACCTACGACTTTCTACTCGCATCATTACCCCAAGTCCAACTAACACGCACAAAGCGACGGAGACTACTAGGCTAAGATATATAGTTCACACCTCACCACTTACCCCCGTCATCAGCTTCGTAGCCTCCCAGCTCTCGTGGCCCAATTCACACTCATGCTGTCACATCCACTCACAATCACACCAGCTACGTCTGACCCAAACTCTCATTACATGATTAAACTCGCTAACCATAGGACTGCCCAACATCGAAATGAATTGCTGCACACCCATATCATAAAATTCCCGCACTTAACAAGTTCTAATACTACTACACGATATCCCTATCCATCAACAGTATGTTCCTAATCTCCCGCCAATGAGGATAGTACTACTTCCAATCAGGTTCTTCTAAACCAGCGTCCTCACGATCGTGACTCGAGACCAGCTACGGATATAGCTCTAACTATTACACTCACATTATACCGAAGCACAAGCTGCATCGTCTGGTTTCAATCCCGACACGTTTTATGCTCTCCTAACATACACTCTCATATAGCAAACGCCAATTCAAACTCTGCGGATCGAAATTTCCATCGAGTCAGCTCAACTTCAATATTTAAACTCGTTCCAAGAGAATGCAGTGACAGTCTGAATGTTGATTTTGTAGGATTAGAATTAACAATATGATGGCTAACTTTGAACATGCAACCACTTGCCTGTGTCAATGTTGGAGTGAAACCATTGAATCTTTATTACTTTGTAGCCTGTAGCTTTACTAGAAGAGTAAAGATAGTGGTCAAACTGGCAAACTTATGACATCTCTTTGTGGCCAATGAAAAATGTTAGTGGTCAAGCGAAGGAATCCAGAAGCTAAGAAGGAATAATTATATAAGCAAATATTGAAATATAGGAAAAGAATGAAATATGTGTTTTTTTATC
The DNA here is from genome assembly GCA_032355345.1 of Lepetodrilus pustulosus. Taxonomy (NCBI): domain Eukaryota; kingdom Metazoa; phylum Mollusca; class Gastropoda; order Lepetellida; family Lepetodrilidae; genus Lepetodrilus; species Lepetodrilus pustulosus. The sequence continues at coordinate 1,056 of JAULBP010105816.1, read as the reverse complement.
AGCCCAAGTTAATCTAAAGAAGTTGACATAGTGTGCACATATTTGTATTTATGGATAAAGACGTCATGTGGTCTAGCCCTATCTTCCATAGGTCTACATCAAGTTTACTAAGTAGCGAGTAAGTAATATTTTATGTTCTATTTTGAGATATATTTTGGAGAGAAAAGTAATTGGTCCTTCGCATTTGATTGATGAATCCAAAGTAATCTTGCCCCTAAATCGATCAGCATTCTGGTCCCAGTACAAAAGAAACAACGCAATCGCAGAGATTCGAGTAAAATAAGCTGATGATTTGTTAGGATGGTGATCAGGGAAGCGTAGTGGGATGTATCAGAGGATATGCGAGTCGTACTCTAATATGTTAAACATTCAATCGCATATCATCCAGACAGCAAACATCCTGTCAAAACTAAATCAATTACAGTGTGGTGAATGGTAGTTTTACGATTTAACGTATACTGAGAGATTGAAGACGAAAACGTTCGCCCAATTCAATGAACTAACTTACATGCACATATGTTTCATACATACAGTCGATGATATTAAACTACATGTAATTGTCGATAGTGTTATTGTAATAATTTATATCATGAACATGTTCATTTTGTTAAAATGCTTATTTGGCAACCAAAGCATTACACTTAAAAGAAGTATCAATTAGTATCAAGCCATGATTTTTGTAATTTAGTCTCGTATTACTATTAAGTTATAGACACAATACTTTAGACAGCATGCAAACATCACAGCATACAAGCCAGTCAATAGTTAATAGAGAACAGTTCTGTGGCGGAATGTACATAGCTAATCTCATCTTCGTGATTCTTCAGTAAAAAATATAGTCAACAAAATAAATTAAGGGACGACAGACGTTTTCAGAACTCAGTTTGAGGAATTTTGTATCATTCGTCTTCCTTTGTATCTGCACGGTCTAGAAGGGTAACTGGGTCGTGTAGACGATTTGGGATTTCTTTATTGTTAAACGCGGCGGGATGTAGCGCAGTGGTAGAACGTTGGACTTCGGAGCCAAAGGTACTGAGTTCAAAGTATGCACTGTCT
>JAULBP010105805.1:0-10443 GCA_032355345.1 Lepetodrilus pustulosus | reverse complement strand
TTTTTAAAGGCTGGTGACCCTATGATATTATTATATCATTCGATTCGTAATTGAATAACGCATAACATACTAAAATAGCAGAATTTTTGTTCGAAATTGGGTCCAGCCTCCTTAAAGCAGTATCACAGATGGTTGAACTAAATAATGGACAAAGAAGTTTCTATTTTAGACTACTTACACAAAGTCAAAGGTAGTTACTGATGTACTTATTCCCCAACACTCGATAGTTGTTACAAATTTTATATTTTATATGAATGAATGTTACGGAACATTAATTATCTTGTCTTTGATGCATCAACTGATCTATGACGTGTTATATTTTAATCGTAGCACTTTGAGTTATGTCCCCATGCATTAATATATCGAAGTAAAATACGACCACTTTCAGGTTGTAAAAATATATACATCTATCGTAGCGTTGCAGTGAAATTGTGTCTACCATACAACGGTAGAAAGGTTTTTGCAAGTACAAGCATGATTTTATGTATGTCAAGTGAATGTATTTTGCATGTGTAGCTAAGAACTAGTCCAAAAACTACCACAAGTATCTGTGATTGTATGCCTTTTAAGCATTTAAAAACATAACTTTTATAAACGTCATTAAAAATGGGGGTCTCCGAATGATCAGTTCTTGTGGGTGGATAAACAACACGCTCAGCTCTCGCCACCACCATGTTCCAATGACCCTGCAAGGAGCCTGCAAATAAGTTATTTTCGATAGCACCTATCTGAACCCGCTGAAGATGCTCAAGCCAATACCTAAATCCCAGTCGATTACACCGAAAATGCATGTCGTAGTTGAAGTGACATCATTATTATTGCAACTTTATTAAGTGGGTTCAATGTGACTTGTATACAACGCTATAAATATTTAATCAGTTGTTGCTTTATACAAGTCCATGAATATGATTAAATCGCCAATCTGACCAATATTCCAAGGTCTTCATTGACGTTAATAGTGGACGTGTTTGCGGGGTTCACGTGTCGCTTTGATTAATGACAGTGATGGAGGGCAAGTGATTCCAGATTGCTACAAGCTGTTGAAAGACCGACATGTTGTCGTAGGGGCAAAACCAATGCATATTGATTAAACAGACTTAGTTAGTCAATTAGTGTATACAGACTTGCTTTAGAGGGCTCCGGCCTTTGAACTTTCGGCATGAGTGAGACATAAAGTGCAGTTTATTAATAATGCATTTATGTGGTGACGATGAAGATTGAACTGGATGAAACAGGGACCCGCGTTTCCGATCTGTTGGTATTTAGTTCTCGTGACAGTGGAGTCTCTTTTGTGTAACAGGTGTCAAGCAATTAACAGGATAGATTCTCTGATCTCGAAGACATCGTTTGCCTCGTATTTGAGAAAAATCGAGGTAGCTTTTACATCGCGGCTGAATTATGTCGTCCATTTGTCATTTGAGACAAGAGAACTTAAACAAAGACAAGAAAAATGTATTCCCTCAAATCACCCAGCACGGCAGTATAAGAGCATACTGCACTTTATGTCTCACTGATGCAATAAATATTAACAATATATCAAAATAGATTTATTAAATTACTTTAAGGAGTTGTGGTACGCTTCGTTGAGAGGTGTATCACGACTCCTTACAGTAATTTAATACATCTTAGCATGATTATTTCTTCATAATGCAAAGCCTCGTTTCTAGTAAAAACGTCCACCACATGGGTGTACCTTTTCAATCTTACATGACTGTCTAGAATGGAGTCTTAAACTGAGAAAAACATTTTTTTTTATAATTCCAATGTTGTTTCTGCAACCATTTCTTTTTCATTTAACAAAATCATTACTTAAACACGAATGGCAAGAAAAAGTACACACAAAACATTCAAAGCAGGTTTTATCTACTACATGTATATCTGTCATGTCTGGTGCCGTAACAACAGGTACCGTTTTCCGACACTTGCAGTATATACGGCGAAAAATAATATTTATATAGCTCTTGGCAGCATAATGACAACTTGACAAATTGTTGCTTGAGAAGTTCTACTGAAGCGTAAATATAAAATATTACTTATTATTGGATTAAGTTCTCAAATTAGCTACTGATTTCTCGTTATTATAGGAACAATATCACCATACGATCGCAGTAGCTTTGTATATGATCGCAGTAGCTTCGGCATATATGTAAATGCTTTGCTTATTTAAGTTTACCTCACAGTACATACGAACGCACATGAGAGGTAAATTATGATATATTAACATTAAATCTATTGAAGTTTAAAGGATCATGGTTTGTTGACATATTTCATAGTCAAACATATTTTAACTACATATGTACATTTGTTTACACACGTATATTTGGCAACAAGCTACACGTTATGCATGTGCCACTGGCGTTCAATATTTTCATATTTGTTCCATGTCTGTATTAAGAATTGCGAGATAGACGAAATAGGGAGTATATCGAAAGCTACATATTTGGTGTGACTTTCCAGATAACAAAGGTATTTGACGGGTTTGTCACATTGATCTATAAGTATATTATAAGTCTAAAAATACTGACCTTCCCTGACAAGAGATAGAGCTACGTGGCCGCATTGGTAAGAGTTATGATAATAACATAGACTTCACGGTTTGAAGCCATTATCCGTTAAAAAGCATATCTCAAAGATGCTGTCGTGAGCTCTGATGGTGTCAGGTCTACTAGCAATAGGCTTGCTATAAAAAGAAAGTGTGTCATGAGTTTAGAGTTAGAAGCTGAAGGTTCTTATTTTTTTCATATAGGACGTTCTGTCTTCAATAGTCTCCCTTGAAAGGGAAAGTGATATAGATCACAAGGTTATCCTTTCTCGAAGGTCTCTTATCTATTTCGAGACCAAAGTCTCGTAGCGATCTCTAATACATGGCGCTCGTGCACTTACGAGAGCGCTATGGTCTCATAGTGAATAAGAGAGCTTCGAGAAACGATACCCTATACACCTGTATTTTGAGATTTAATCAAGCCTAAAGACCACTGTTTCACATCCACCGCGTGCTATATGTTCTAGCTGAATGATATATTCTAAATTCAACTCGATTAATTTTCTCTTGAAGGCAAGCTTATTCATCACTGACATGCGAGATGTCTTCAGAGTTCGGGATTGTCGTGGAACTGGAGAACGGCTTGGTGCCATCTAGCAAACAAAGATACATAGACCAGTAGGCCTAAATATAAGGTACAGTCAATATCTTATACATATGTCATTAGCTACGGTACCTTTAATTTTCCTATTCAAAAACGATAATTCATGCGTATTACGTCACATAGTTTCGTTGACCACGTGGTATTAGTTACGTGAACGTTCTAACTTAGACGGCATATGTATTACCACAGTTTATCATTATCAACGGTTTGTAAGTAACCCATAGAAAAAGTAAGTTTTGCGTATTTTCCATTGTCTGTGCCCTAATGTCTTGGTATGTTAAGTGATATGAATGGTATTTTGTTCCAAATGAAGCAGGTTACATGTAGTTTAATTGCAACCTAAATTAATATCAATACACCTGTATGCCAGAAAGGTGTATATATCAGCAATGTGAGGTTGTTCGGTCATTTTCTGGTGCAGTGTACAATGTTAGTTGATTTTCACTGCTTGTCTTTGACTGGATTTTTGCCAATTAATAATTGAACCTTTATCTAGGCGTAAAGCTGGTGGATGTTGGGTGAATAGTTTAGCATCAAACTAAGCTAATTTGTATAATACCTGGTACCGGAAAGAAACTGTGCTATGTCGACGTTTGCCACTTAAATGATTATATTTAAATTGACCATCTTGAATTGCCATATTATTCATATTATGTGAATATTATGCTATGCACTTCTAAGAGAATAAAAACTCGTCATCAACATAACTAATATTTACGTAGGAATTCTCTGGTTTGAAACTAAAGGTCTCTTATTATTTCTAGGCACGTGAAATAAAAGTATAATATTCTAATGTGTTCATTAATACCTTGATTTCAAACAACTAGTATTTTTAAGACACCGAATAATAATATAGATCAGTTGGGATCCGTGACGTATCCTTGTAGCATTAACATATTTTAATAGTTTTTAAAACCAGTTATTAATCTACGATTGTTTTTAGATGTGATTTTCCTGAGATCTCGTATTTTGCAACGAAAAGAATTTGTTTTAATGTTTTGAATAGGGATAGGAAATTAGATCTCATATATGATTACATTTTACAATACATCAATGTAACTTGCAACCAATATAATACAGCTGAGCTGGTATTTCTAAAGCGGTCAGACGCCCCCATTGTTTGAAAAACGTGTTACGACATGATGGCAAGTTAGAACAATTTACAATTGAGCATCCTTTACCACGCACCCCGTGCTACTTCGTCATCCAGTACGACCGCTGAAGATATATTTGACTACAAATACTCATCCCACGTAGCAATAGGCAGGTCAGTCAACGTCCAAAACAGTTAAAGATAATTAAACTCAGGTATACATATACATGTACATTATTACTAGCATATTACTAGCAATTTAACAGGATAATAACTGATCAGAATCCATTTAAATTGCATTTATCTGAATCTATTAATAGCAAAGTTAATCCTTATTGTTAAGTAGGATGCTATTGGATAGGTTTCAAAGATCAAATCAAATAATTGCAATGTATACGTTGCTTTTATAGTAATAAACCCTTTCTCTGCGGAAGGAAACAACAGATGCCTCAATAAGAGTAATTTATAATAAATCTAGAAAAGATAGGGTTAAAATCGTTCTAAACGCATAAGCAATTCATTTAAAGATAAAAATACGTTGTAATTACAGTAATTATAACAGCTGACATATCACTCCCACTGCCTATATGCATTAAACGTGCAACAATGTGAATATCACCCGCTTTCATCAGGGTAAATGTTACTTGATTATAGCCGCTATAAGCGAATATATATTGTCAGCTTAAGCGTAGATTGCATTATATTATTTACTATATATGTAAATTCCTTCCTTCTGACGTTATCGGTAAAAGGAAAAGTACAAATAGACTGACTGGTTGACTTAAATAATCATGAACATAATTAGCGCCTTGAGCTTGCAGGATGTTTTTACTGCCCAATGCAAATCTTCACACTTATTATTATGACATCATAATTATTTCTGTTTTTATATTTTCTATTATATTTAGTTTTTAATTTGGAGTTAGGTTTTAGAGCTGCTTTCGACATATGCTTGCTTTCAAAACGGCTTGCCTGAAGCAAAAATAATCTTGAACCACTCGACAGAAAAGTAAACAAACCTACTTAATACACTGACGGGTACTAACGAACCAAGAATGTTGACTGTACTTCCAAACTCTTCTCTAAAGTGGTGATGGTGTAACGTACTCGGATTATGTACGAGATTCGAACTCTAACATTTTAGTTTGTAGTCTGGCCTTATCATTATACCATCCGATAATAAATAAACTGCAGTTCAAATTGGAAGTCTGGGATCGTGGTAAATCCAAAGCTCTCCGGCACGGAATGGTGTATTTCTCAGGCATCATTAACTTGGACTTCAGGATCGAGTGGTGTAGTCTAGCTATGGCTAAGGTCGAAGTTGTTATACCTAGAGTTATGCTGTTTGGTACAGGTCACAGGTCACAGCATACACCAATGGCAAGCTGTAGTGTTGGCCTACTGTATCTCGACATGTTATTACAAGTAGCACTTCAAGCAAAAGTGAAGTTACATTAAAATGCTTCATTTCGGTGTTGGTATGTCAGCGCATTGCATACAGTTTTTTTCCCAGCGCTTATGAATGAGTGTCCATGCAATGACTTATCTCCAACAACGTGGCGCATTTCTTTGTAACCAAGTTCATTTAGCTATGCGGTTTCTTTGTTTTACGTTCCCCGACGCTGCAGGATTCCTAAGCACGTGGATTTACTTCAACTCAGACTGTTCGTCACCAGCTTTAAACAACATGCATGTATCATTCGCTCCGTTAGGGGAGATTACACTCGTAGGTTTTACGTTTATGATCGCCTCTATTAACTCACCGACACTTGACGGATTTCGCACCATAACCCTTGGCGCTTTTTTTTTTATTGTATGTGAATGACAAGCAAATTTCGATACCAATGCATCTTATTGTAAACACAAACTTAAGATAAGGTATTTTAAATTGAAAACAGTGATGTATTGCAGTGATTCATTCCACGTGAGGAGTCGATTTAACGGGTTAATAGTGAACTACGGTCCTTTATCCAAGACCATTTTCAAATAGCGCGGACGTGCCACAAGATTGCCTGTCGTATTTTTCTGGGGCCATGATTCTACGGATTGTATTGAACATTTAATTCTGATCTGGGTCTAATTATACTCAATATATATATGAAAATCCATATATTTCAGGGTGTTGTTAATATGCGAATGGGTTACGGAAAATACCATAGCACCTGCACAGTGGGTATATAACTGAATATATTTCTACTATGCATTAAATTGTTCCGTAAGCAATTTATTATTACGATAAATGCGTTACATTTTATCATTTACAATACGCTTGTATGCTAGAAAGCACAGGCATTATCCTCGCAATCAACGTTACGTATCGCTCTTCAATAGCATCCAAACAAACCGTAATATTATTTATGTGTCTGAGATTTCCGTTTGACGGATCACAGAATTGTAGACGAATAATCGGGAAGAACTAGGATGCATAATATTATAGCAGTGCCTACCATATACTTTATTCATATCTGTTATAGACTAGCAATGTGCACTAACGTTATTCTATCCAGACACCTCTTGGATACTTAACTATAAAGGTGTACCTATTCCCGGCAATGTTTCTTTGCGCGTACATTGGCATTGACGGAGGTAAGGTTATTCCGAGACTCGACTTTTCATAGGCGGTGTTAGAATTTAGTAAGTCATGCTTCTAGATTGTCTGGGCACAATTAACTCTCTTAAAGGAATCGGAAGCATCCGAGATTTACTTCCCTTGTCGTAAATACAATTTATCGTTTTAAAACAGATCTTAAATTGTAAAACTGAGATTTGTTCTCTACGTTGTCACTTTCACTTAGTAGCGGGTTTGCACATCAAATTGAGTGCACTACAGTGATGTCAGCTTTCCTTTCGTCTTTCCAGGCGCGATGGGTGTAAGTGGATCACGTTTATTTTTAGACATTGAATGGAATTTCCCAGAATTGGACTAGTTCCGGTGAAATCCAAGAAGAATTACTAGGCCTTGGGTTGACTAAACTCCTGAGAAAATCTTAATACGTCGTTAGTAGGTTATGCATCGTGTAGTCTACTTAAATTTCTGTTGCGATTCAGAGATAAATCACGTTGTTCACCATGTGCAGCCATCCATGCTTCACATATCGGGATACAACGTAGATCATACAATATCCAAGCACATTTCATGCACATTTCCCCATGAGGTTATCACCAACACGTTTAAACCGGATATGTCTAAAAATAGACTTTGGCACACTAATGGCCGCTAATTCTCGACAACGACTATACTGGTTCCATGTCCTCTATGCAACAATAGTTATTAGACAGGTGACCAGTCTACGATAACGTCCAGTACGAGTCGAGGGTCATAGCCACGTTGGAATGCGAAGCATAACTGGAAATTCTCCGAAGTAGACAAGAATCCATGGAAACTATGAACCTGACATACCTTCGCATACTGAGCAATTTATGTGTGTTGATGACGAGTGTCATATTTGTTGTTGTGTTTCTTTCTGTAAATCAATCAATTTCAATAATATATGACAATTTATAGCAACAGTTATCTTTCGAACAGCGGACACAGTAACGTCAGCGATACCATGTAAACGGTGAACACATCATCCGGATGTGAACACATAGGCTACATGTACATACTAGGGGCGGATTCAAGGAAGAGTGCGCAGGGCACACGCCACCCCTAAAAATATGGTGATCTTATTAATTTGTTTTAGTAAATGAAAGGATTGGGCGTTGAGAAGGAATTGCGTGCACACAGATCCATTGACCGGGGTACAACGTGGATTTGGCGATATATAAAACTTCACATTATTATTATTATTATTATTATTATTATTATTAATAATAATAAAATTATTATTATTATTGTTATTGTTATTGAAAATTAATGTACATGTATTTTGTATTTATTACTCAAGTCAAATAGGCTATAGTGCTACGCGCTCATTGAAATCTGTGATTGTATGCATTTAAGTTTTCACTACGCTTGTCGAGCTGAAGCTTCGGCCCCCATCTAAAATTATATTGAAGTGCGATATGGGGGGTTGTATGAGCAAAAGAGACTGAATACTATTGAAAACAAGGCATGTAAGTTTTTCCTAGGCCTCCGTCGTAATTCATCGAATATTGCAGCCCGTGTTGATATGGGATGGACATCAAATGTGACGAAACAGAGACCAAGTTTATCGATATCTCAACCGCTTATATAACATGCCTCAACACCGACTACCATGTGGTCCAGATGTAGAGATGGGAGAACAATGTTTTTAAATTGGCAAAACGGTTAAATATTTTCGATTCTATCAATGAACAGCATATTGATCTACAGTATCTCAGACGTCGCCTATTCCAGCTAGACGAGAGTCAGTGGTTCTGTGAGATGTGGAACGACAGTGGTAATCCAAACGGTAACAAATTCAGAACATACCGGCTAGTCAAGAAAGATTTGAAACCAGAATCCCATGTTACATGCCAAAATCTTCCCCGAAACATCAGAAAGTATTCATCTCTTCTTCGTTGTGGCAGTCTGCAATTAAACATTGAAAATCTTAGGTACAGTCACCCCCCAGTACCCCTCTGTGACAGAGTGTGCCCCTTCTGCCCAAATAAGATAGAAAGCGAACTTCACTTTTTAATGGAATGCAAAATGTATAATGATATTCGCTATAACATCATGTCAGAAATGGAGGACACAGTTGTCAGTTCCATCGTTTACCTCTCTGGACTCCCTACAACAATTTATTTGCATTTTAACTACCTCAAATGTTATGTTCATTTTATGTCATTCTATATCTAGTATGTTTAAACGACGTCAACTATTTCCTTATCATATAAGTGTTTGAAAAGTGTATGCTTTCTTATGTGTTTGGATTATCTGTCTACATATATCTAAATAGTGTTTAAGGTCTCCTTTTTTATTATTTAAAACAAAAGCAACAAAAATAATATATATATATTTTTTATTTATTTATTCATTCATTCATTCATTCATTTATTGTTTGTTTTTATTTATTTATTTATATATTTATTTTATTTATTTATTTATTTATTTATTTATTTATTTATCTATTTATTTATTTATTTATTTATTTGTTTATTTTTATTTATTTATTTATTTATTTATTTATTTATTTATTTATCCATTTATTTATTTATTTATTTATTCATTGCTTATTTAAAAAATAATTTGTATTCCATAGTTTATTATGTTTGTATATGCTTTTATTGGTGCCCTATAGGCCTCAAATGGCCGAGTGATGTTTTTAAAAATGTGTTATTGTATGTTACCATTGTATTTTTATTCATCACAGGACACCTAAATAAACATTCATTCTTTTCTTCTTCTCTTCTTCTCTTCTATAATTGTGATATTTAAGGGTTTCCTGCCACTATTGACACAGGTGTATTTGATTACAGTGAAAGGTAAGTATGTTATAAATACTATCAAAAATACAGGTTTTGAAAAAGATGATAGAAAAAGTATATGACAATGTAAGGTACGTTGTTGGAAAAGGTTTGTTAGTGGTAATAAGAGAATACAAATTCTGAACTCTGTTTTAGTCCAGTTGAATTTTGGGAACGTATGAATTGTCTATAGTACAAGGTTTTTGGGTGGATTTATCATCACACGGGGTCACTGATGAAATTCAGCCAGGTTGTCAGTCCGACAACTTTGGGCAACTTTTTTTATATGCAAATTTGTGCAGCCATTATCAAAAATCCTAATTTATTCATTATCACCGTAGGTATGCATGATAATGTCACACAAATAGTGTCTATACCCATGTTTTCATGGTCACTGATCACGATTGAAACCATTAGAAAATTATTGCTTGTATATTTATTTTGCCGATATGCAAATTAGCGACCACAATTATCGAAAAAAATGCTTTTTTCGAAATCACCGAAATTATGCAAGATGTCACAACAACAGTGTTAATACCCATGTTTTCATGGTCAATGCTTATAATGGACACCAGTAGAACATTTTAATGTGTTTTTTTTTTTTTGGCCGGTATGCAAATTAGTGCAACCATTATCAAAATTCCTAAGTTATTCAATATCATCGTAAGTATGGATGATAATGGCACAAAAGTAGTTTCCATGCCCATGTTTTCATGGTCAGTGATTATGATAAACACCATTAGGAAGTTGTATCATGTATATTTATACATTGTCGATATACAAATTAGCGATTTCCATTATAAAAAAAAAATAATAATTTTCGTAAAAATC
>JAULBP010105794.1:0-10444 GCA_032355345.1 Lepetodrilus pustulosus | reverse complement strand
GCGATTGGGGCGTGGGATAGTGTGTTGGACTACAAGCTGACAGGTTCGAGTTTTAATCCTATCTGCAGGCACCATATCCTTTCTGTGGTAGGGATGGGTTCCTTTGGAAAAAATTAATAGAGAATTTAGTTTTCCATGTTCAACTTCAAATGCAAACCTTGCTGTGTATTACCCGGTACATCACATCATTTTAGTTGTTGACCATGTGATATTATCTACATGTGCATTCGAACTTGCACTTCAACTTATGTAATGCTGTCAATATAAAGAGTTGAAAAGGAGGAATTCTGTGTTATATAATACTGTTTTGTAGGCTATTTTCTCATAAACAAACCATTGTGATAGATATATTGCTGACATTCCATTGAGGAAAGCAGTATTGTGACAACAGTAACGCATTCTTGAAGAGTTATGTAACCGGGTACGCCGAGGACTTACACGGCGAAGTATCCACCCTTGTGTTACCAGGTGGAGCTGGTGGTCCTCTTGAAAGGTCAAGAGGTCAGCTCTGATTGGTGGAGCTCCGTGTCCTCAGCTAGGAGTTTCTCGAGAACAGATCTCAATGTAATTCCTGGGACTGTTTGAGATCGCTTGAGCCGATGTGTACGTAACTCTCAATGTTTGAGATCGCTTGAGCCGATGTGTACGTAACTCTCAATGTTTGCTTACACAGTTACTGTAAGAGTTCTGGAGTTTATGTCAATAGTAGAAACATGTTGACGTAATTCTATGGACTTTTGAAATTGACAGATATCAGATGTTCGCCATAATGACGACGAATAAAGTATACGACTTACTATTACCCGGACATAACATTGATAGCTATGTAAATATACCGGTACCAGTAGTTGTAGGTGTCCAGGGAATATTCTAAAGAAATTCAATTAGCGTTGCTAAATAGGTCAAATAATAGTAATATTATGGTCGTTATTGCAGAAATACAAAAATGTCCTCCAATGAAAAAAGGTTATAACTGCTTGCAAAATGCATTGATGTTATTGCAAATTACTTATTTTCATTCTTTCTTTTTTTATTTGGAAAGTGACAATAATATGAAACAGAGAAATATTGACTCATAGCAACAATGACAATGGGGGAAATAAAATATTGAAAAAATATCATGTGTGTACACGCATATATACCCATGCATGTGTGTATGCTCTTACATATCTACATACGCATTGAAGACAATTATATATACCACTCTGGGCTCCCTCATGAAGTTTCATACAGCGGGCTGATATTTGTAGACTAGATTATCGATCTTTCCTTGATAAGTTATATTTGTATATGATATGAAATGATGGTCTCCAGGTGTACACTGATAGGAACTCCGCTTGAGGATATCGAAGAGGGCGAGATTGCGTACATGTTGTAAACTTGTGGCGTGATAGCAAGTTGTGATCCAAATATATTGAGACGCGTATATCATAGGTCGTGTACGTAGAGTAAATACTAGTCCAGATGTCGAGTCTAACTCTGCCATAGAAAAGTGTTCCTGCTTACACATGTATGATGTGCCCCAGTGAAAGACGACGTCTCTTGTTAAGGCACACTGCACTTTGTGACATGAATAGAAAAAGAAATGTGTGTGGTGATCAAGTTATTGGGAATCTCATTCACAGGCGTTTATGAATTGTTTGCGTGTCACCATGACGTTGTGATGGTGGTTTGTTGTTTTGGTATTGTTGTGGCAGTGAATATACCGTATGCAGCTAGATAATGACATTGTGTGTGTGTGTGTGTGTGTGTGTGTGTGTGTGTGTGTGTGTGTGTGTGTCTGTGTGTGTGTGTCTGTGTGTGTTTGTGTGTGGTGAGAGAGAGAGATCTAAGTTAATTATGTTATAGAAATTTAATGGCTTAGCAATATGTTGGTTTAAAAAGAAAAAACACATTAATTGATATGCATGTAACTTAAATACTAATTATTATGCACTTGAACAAAATAGCTATAGGGATTAAAATAACATTTTAAATGATAACAAAGTTATTTTCAATACTAAACTAATAGGTATGTAGAGTTTACATGCTTTGTGTATGCGTCATGCTGCTACAAGAATTAGGTGAAATGTCGCTATATATACGTTAGTGTCCACTCCAGACTGATCCCCTGATCCTCCCACAAATACATAGGCGATGTGTACACAAGTTAACACTGTCTTCAGCTGCTTATAGCATGGTTATAGCATAGTTATAGCATAGTTATAGCGTGGTAATAATATACCCAGTGGTGTAATTACAGGCCACGGATAAGCTGGGTGTATTCCTATGTTGTTGAGACACATGTAAAGAGCTTTTTCAATAGGGTGTCATGGATTAAGGGCCGTGAATCATAATTATTGCTTACATTCTTGGAAGTATTATGGATTTGAACTTGGATTGAATCTCTGATCTGGCGTACTTTCATTGACTGTGACAAAGGACACTGTTACCGCCAGTTTATTCGGTGAAAAGGTGTGCTATTGTATGTCTTCAACAAGTAGTAAATGTATTATTATTTTTATTGTGGATGTCATTTGATATTGGAAATAAATGTAGCTGTATCCTATAAGATATGGTCCTACTGGCCTCGGCCAAGACAGTTAAAGGCATACTATCACAGATATTTATGCAAAGGACATTCACTTGACATATCAAAGATCATGTTTGTACTTCCAAAAACCTTTCCACCGCTGTATGGTAGACGGAACATTCCTCTATAGCGTACAACTGCATGATAGGTTGAGTCGAATTTACAAACTAGCAGTCGTCATCCTGAATGTGGTTTGCTTCACTATATTAATACAAAGGGAGATAACTCAAAAGTGGTATATAAGTTGATGCATCAATGACAAGATAGTTAATAGTCTCTCACACTAATTCATATAAAATATGAAATTTAGTTTAACTTTCAAGTGTTAGGGAATATGTACATCAGTAAATAACAATTCTTTTTGGGGTACACATCAAATGTAAGTAGTCACAAAGAGAAATTAATTTGACCATTATCTAGGTCAACCAACTGTGATTGTATGCCTTTAATATGACCTCATTGTGATTGTACCATATATATCTTCTTAATTTAATATATGGCAAAATCATGGATAATAATAATAATAATGATAATAATAATAATAATAATAATAACAACGACAATGACGATAATAACAACAAAAACAACGACGAAGACGATGTTGATGATGATAATAATAATAATAATGATAATACAGTAATAGTAATAATAATAATAATAATAATAATAATCTGAAGCGGTCTTGGAAAGTCGTCCAAACCAGCCTGATACACGCCACAGTGGAGGTACATTTTAACGTCATTTTTCAGCAGCCATGGTCACGCAGCAGGAGATGCGACCTCGGTCTCAAGGTCACCGGAGCTGCGAGATATTCTCCATGATTTGGATAGAACTGCACCAACGGCACCATCCAGGAAGTCAGGAACTCTCACAGACTTCACAGAATCTCCTCAGTAAGTTAGGAACTCTCACAGACTTCACAGAATCTCCTCAGTAAGTTAGGAACTCTCACAGACTTCACAGAATCTCCTTAGTAAGAATCGAGGGTTGTTGTTAACCTTATACGTGCTGGCCATCTGGTGATAGATCATGGATTGTTAGAACACAATGACAGAAAATAGAATGGCATATTTTTGTTCTTAAAATAAATCCTACTTGCTGTGAAAACTGGATTGGAGAAAATGGGAAAACGTGCTTTATTGCTTTTGTATAAATTTTACCTAGTTTGTGAAAAAAGAATGACAGAAGATGAAAACGTATTCAATATTTCTTTAATAGTACGTATATTAGACTTGGATTGTAAAACACAATGATGACACATGGAATTAGCATACTTAATTTATAAATAGAACTTTTACCGGGATTGTCAAAACATGATGACAGAACATTGGAATTCGATCATATTTCAATTATTAAGTAGAAAATTTACCTATGGTATGTCTTTATGTTGCACCCAGTTTGTTCCTACTGGTCCCGGTTACCCCTTTGGCTCAGTCAGTAGAGCATTGGATTTGAATCCCAGGTTGTTCCGGGTCCTCTGTTACATTTAGAATTCTGTTACAGATGTTTGTAGGACATGTTCTCTATCGACAGATGTTTGTAGGACATGTTCTCTATCGACAGATGTTTGTAGGACAGGTTCTCTATTGACAGAGGCAGTCCACGTCGCAGAGTTCTGTCCAGCAAGAGACTGACCGCCTCACTTAAGTCTGCCGCTTACCTCAGACGTCGGCCATCTGCTGGTGAGTATGCTGACCACTTTCAGTGGTGACCATTGTCTGAATGTGGGACTGACCGCTGATTGTCAATAATATTATCAGATATATTAATAATAAATATAAAGATTAAAAATAGTAGCATTCAATGGTTGATTCATTTCTTACAGTGTCGTCTGAAAGCACAGAGGCCGTTGTCAACCTTCCACGAATATCATCCCGGTCCAGTACAAGGTCAAGGTCATCCAGCAAGTCTGGGTTGTGGGTGCAGTCCCGGCCAGATGACCATCTGTCCAGACAGTCCAAGGGCACCACGTCTAGCGGCGACAGCGTCAGGTCTGTTAAAGGGGCCACCCCGCTGTCACAGAATGGCGACGACGCGACAATGGTCTCTGAGGACCAGGACATCGTCCAAGGTACGAGTATGAACATCCATATCTGAGTTAACCCTCTGAGGGAACACTGCCATCATCGTTAACCCTCCTCCTGCTACTGGATTAAATACAGGGCTGTGTAGGGCATCCCTGGTTGTCTGTAGCATCACAGTGGTTAACTCTACTTGAATCAATTTACAAGATTATTTCGCAATCACTTGATGCCCTTGTAGGGAAAGGGTTAATCTAGATCATTATTCACACACAGATTCCATTGACTTCTATGCTTGTGCAGCCTCCAGACTTACCGTAAGTCTATACCACAGATAATGTCTCGGGTGTGGTACTGGTACATTCAGGGTATTTTGTTCTGATGTCCACTGATGTGTTAACTGTTTGTCCTGACTTCAGATGAGGATGAGGGAGGACCCGTGACATCGGACCAATGGCAGGACAGGACAGAAGAGGATGAGGAGACAAGGTACGGTATCGGGAAACACTGATTGAGTATACACAGATAATACATGGAGCGTTACACAGATAATACATGGAGAAACAGATAATACATGGAGAAACAG
Source organism: Lepetodrilus pustulosus (assembly GCA_032355345.1). Classification (NCBI taxonomy): domain Eukaryota; kingdom Metazoa; phylum Mollusca; class Gastropoda; order Lepetellida; family Lepetodrilidae; genus Lepetodrilus; species Lepetodrilus pustulosus. The sequence goes on along the minus strand of JAULBP010105794.1, from coordinate 5,265 downwards.
ATAATACATGGAGAATGCATGGAAATCAGAATCTGTATTCAATGTGTTTGTTTGAATGTCATAACTAGTTCAAGCTTACAGCCTAATGGTGGAAGTAAGAGACAATGATAGGTGAGGTCAAGGTCATTAATGGAATGGAATATTGTGTGAGAGGTATGATCATTGATAGAAATCATGGTGAAATTGGCGAGATCAGTCCTTGATATTAATCTGGATGAGCTAGGCGAGATGTCCATGAAGAAATCTGCATTGTCTTCACAATTCTTTCTCCTTTCAGAGGAGAGTCAATTCCAGAGGAAACAACTGAGATCTCTTCAGCCACACAGCCACTCATGCCACAATATTCCGGTGAGTTCTGGTAGCAAGAGTGAGTTCTGGTAGCAAGAGTGCTCTCCCTTCCCGTCAGCTGGGTTAAGCAAATCACTTCTCGCTTTCCTAATATGGCATCTCTGGTTGTCTTCATGTTGAATAAGGTTAATGTGCATGTCATACCAGTCATCAGTGGATGATCAGTGGCAGCTAGTCGGTGTGTACACGTGTACTGCAGCCCTATTTGCTACATACGTCGCTAACTGACAAGCCATATGACAAACAAAATAATCTATAAATTGACTGAGACCCAGAATACTAAAAGTACATAATAATAAAATCATTATCGCAACAATGAAAGTGTAACAGACAGTGTTCGCATTTCAGTGTCAGATGAGATGGAAAGCCAAGGGCAGGTGACTCTCGAGGATGGAGATTTCATCATTGGGGAATCTCAGATAGGTAAAGAAGTCTGTGTTTAGCTTTCTTTAGGTAGTTGAGAAAACTTGTAGATGAAAACAAAACATTATTCCATAATTATGACAATTTGTGTTTTCCACTGGCAGATATCATAATTAGAATAGCATCCTGCTTAGTGAGTCTATTCAGTTTTAGTTCAGATTTTCATTACATGCAAGATGCAGTAGGACTCATTCAGTAATATAGTGCTGTAGTTTTAGCCATAAAAGATGGTGAAATAGTTTTTAGCATAGTTTATCAGTTTAGATTGTACTGCTTATTAGTAAGGTATTCTGCTTGCCCACATCAAGTAAAAGCAAACTGGAAATAAAAAAGAATAAATTCTTAAGAATTGCTATGATGGAAAGGAAACATTTTGGACCTTATTAGCAATGTGACAGCAAGCAGAATGCCTGTAACCTTCATAGAAGCTAGACACCTTGAATGTTGTAGCAGCAGGAGAAGATAACTCTGAGCTGACCGCCATACAGGAAGTAGTTGTTGTCACGCGTCAAATGTCACGATCACAGTACAGCCTGTCACCCACTATGTCACCTGCGATGTCGCCCACAATGTCACCCACAATGTCACCCACAATGTCTCCTCACCCTCCACCCTCCACAGAGGAAAGAGCCTTGCATTCACCAGCACATACAACACAGGATGTTGATGCTGATGTTGATGCCGATGCCACTGCTGATTCTGCTGCTGCAGCTGTTGTTGCTGCTTTTATGGCTGAAGAAGCAGATGCTTTGGGAAGTTCTGCAGATGCTGATGTTGTGGATGAGGAAGTGGAACATGATGAAGAAGCATCGGCCGGTGGTGTTCAAGAGCAGACACTTAAATCAACTTCTTTTACGACAGACACTCAGCAGAATGCCACTCCTGTGAAGGAATCTCCCTCAGATTCTAAACATAGTTCAAGGCCACAGTCTTCATCTTCAATGTCAGGGTCAAGGAAGGTTTCAGGACCTGGGGAGGACTTTGGATCCACACGAAGTTTGAGATCAGGATCTGAAGGTGATGATAAATCCCAGAAAAGCGAGGTCGTGGAACCCAAAACAGCAGACACACCAGAGACAGAGCTAGTAGTGACCTCTGAACCTCCAGCAGTGTCAATGTCAGGGTCAAGGACAGATTCCACAGAAATATTGTCTGGACCAGAAGTAGGAGCTAGTTTGGAAAAGCTGTCAGATAGTGTATCAGGAAGGCGTAAGTGCAATGTTCAGGCATGATGCATGTTGATTGGAGGGACTGGTGCACTGCTTCATAGCAACTGTTGATATGTTCTGTCACTATATCATTCTATCACTATATTACGGTATGCTAGCTGTATATTTTGCTACCAGTATTTGCACATTGTCGTCAATCTTTCTTGAATACTTATTAGTATTATTATTATTGTTATTATTATTTTTATTATTATTATTATTATTATTATTATTATTAAATATACCAATATCCCAGATATTCTCATCATATCAATATTCTTATTCCAATATTTTTATCACATGAATACCAGTATTTGCACATTGTCTTCAATCTTTCTTGAACACTTTTATTATTATTATTATTACATGTATTATTTTTTATTTAATATAAAAAATAAAAAAAATCTTATTATTTATTATTATTATTATTTTTCTTTTTAAATTTTTTTAAATTTTTTTTTATTATTTATTATTATTATTATTATTACTATTATTATTATTATCATTATTATTATTTTTAATAATAAACCAATATACCATAGATATTCTCATCACAGCAGTATTCTCATTCCAATATTTTTATCACTGTAATATTTTGATAATATCAATATTCTCATGCTAATATTTACAACACATGAATAATCTCATTTTATCAGTATTCTCATCCAAATATTTTCAATACACATCAATATTCTCATTATGACAATGTTGTTATTGCACATGAATTATCTTTTCAATATTCCTCCTCGCTTGGTTTGTGAAATGCATGTAAGCATCTGTAATTGTTTATATATATATCGTCTGAAGATTGTGAGTGCTCTACTGCTTTTTGTGCTCTTGACAAACGTTCATCGCTTAATTGTGTATCCATTAAAGAGGCAACATCATACTTGCACGTATTTATGTATTTAATATATTATTATTATTATATATATAATCTTTAGATATTTTATTTCTAAGGCATAATATCAAATATATTTTTGGTTGTTCTGGGCTTAGTTACAAATGTAAAGTGGATGGTTCTTTCAGAATATGCAATAACCCTGATAGTGACCATCATTCCCTATACAAGTATGATATTGCCTCTTTAATCCTTATATTCCACTAACCAATATCATGACTAGAATTTTGAAGATTTTGTCGTTACACCTTGTTACCTATTAAATATAATATCTTCCATTGTAAAATTAGATATTTCACTTTTGTACAATTGTTTTGTATTCTGTTTACAACTGGATCCAAAGTATAAAAGAAGTTCACACTAACTTGATAATGTGAGCTAAATATAATTATTTATGGAATAAGGATATTTTGTAGAAATTTAACTTCGATGTTCATCTTTGTAATTTTTGTTTAATAATGGTTAAATATTTCTGTAGCGACAATAAAACGGACAAATCAAAACCAATCATCTTTTTGACCAGATTCAGATGGTGATGGTGAGAAGATGCCAGAGGAGGGTGTTCAACTGGAGGAACAGCCACAGCCAGAGGTCATGGAAGAGGGTGAAAGGTCACCAGCAGAACATCTGGAGGTTCAAGAAATGGAAGGTGGCCATCATACATTTTTTTGATACCTGTGTATTCTTTTTCATACAAATATTTTTTTAAAGGTATATTCAGCATATTCTTATCTGAAAGTATTCCGTTTAAGAGATGTCATTGTCATAATCTAATTTTTAGTGGATGCATTTTTAGCATTGTATTGACATATTCCTACAATAATGGAAGTGTTCCATTCAAAAGATGCCTGTTGTTTTTCAATGAAACCATATTGTGGATGCACCTTTAGCACACTATTACCATCTAGACAGACGTGAAAACTTCATATGGGTATATGTTGTGGGTCCCTGTCTTTGCCAGATGTTCCGGCTGAAGAAGTCGTGGACAGAGAGATGCTGACAGAGGCCATCACGCCACCGACATCAGAGGCTGTTGATGACGTCGAACCTCAACCTGATGCAGATGTCGTTTCTGATGTCAAGGACGATGCAGAGACAGGAATTTATGAGACAGCAGAGGAAGAGGTTTGGGAGGACTGGCAGCTGGAAACAGCTGTAGGAGAGTCTGAAGCTGTAGGAGAGGACATGCCAGCTGTAGTAGAGGACATGGCAGCTGTAACTGAGGACATACCAGCTGTAACTGAGGACATGGAAAGTGTAGTTGATGACATTGAAGTTGTAGTTGAAGATGAGACAGCTGTTGAAGTTGGTTCTCCTGATTCAACTCCAGTTGATGAAGATTCAGGAAAGACAACTCCAGCCAGAGAGAAAAACAAGGTCACATTCAATGAAGTGAGTTGTGGAGATTCTGCAGAACAATCTAACCCTTTTTTGAGGAATCAGACAGGATTTAAACACAAATTGCAGATTTGTAATCTGGTGTGCTATCAATACACTTTAACATTGTTCAGGAAACTCCATGAACTGATTTCAATTCATGGAAATATTGTGATGTTTTTTCAGAAGGTTTCAACAAAGACTGTGTCCCACACACCTGGCATTGCCAAGAAATCACAGCCACAGAAGGGTAAAGCCACGGTCAAAGCTGATCCCAAGCCGAGAGTTCCAGCAAGGGGAGGTAACCAGAGAGGAGTCAAGCCTCAAACCAAGACTTTTGTAAAGGCTTTTGACATCACATCTGTACAGCCTGAAATAGTGCCTGCTGCAGATGTCGAGCCAGTAGAGGTAGGAGTTATCTCATCTTGAAGACCTTCATCAACACAAGGAACACCTATACAACACAGTATTTCAACAAACAAGTAAACCACAAGCACACCTCCAGCAGAAGCACCACACAACCACACAACAACACAACCAACCCTTAAAAACTCCATTCACAACCCAACATTCCACACCCAAACCCAAGCAATGTACATAGTCAGTATTCGAAATTAGCGGCCATTTCTCCAAATGCTAAGGTATCCTACGTAGAAATTCATGTTTTTTTGTAAGCATTTGTTATTTGTAGCATTATTCGGGCCAGTAAGTTTCCAGCAGTAATTAGTCCAGTCAATCTAGCCCCAAAAAGGGGGTAACCCACCACAAATTGCAACAGAAATGTTTTCTATGTTTTTATGATCAGAATCCATCCCTTAATAACATATCAAAAGTCTAGAAAAATCTAAGTGGTGGAACCCGATCAAAAATGACCTTGACATTTGTATGGGTTTTAACTATAAGGTCAAATATATGCTTTTTTCAATGTTAAAATAAATATGGCATATTATATATCAAATTAAAGGTATTTTCACTGGCAATCTACTGGTACCATTTAATTTCATGTCT
>JAULBP010105783.1:0-10446 GCA_032355345.1 Lepetodrilus pustulosus | reverse complement strand
AACACACAAACACACACACACACACACACACACACACACACACACACACATATTATACAATTTAGACCTAGCATAACGTACTGAATCTGGTCCCGGTCCCGTCTTAACGCTAATTACGGTATAATATATGCCTATAACGTACAATAGGCCGGTCCCAATTAGTACATTATGCGAGGTCTACTGTGTATTTATGTCTGTCTGTCTGTCTGTCTGTCTGTGTGTGTGTGTGTGTGTGTGTGTGTGTGTGTGTGTTTGTGTGTGTGTGTGTGTGTGCGTGCGTACGTATGTATGTGAGTGAGTGAATATGGAGTTTAACGTCGCTGCGGGAATCTTTCACCCATTTCATGATTTGCGACGTATGTATGTATGTATGTATGTATTGAGGTAACCGAGGTTATGTGTTGAATACAGACGAACAGAACAAAATGCAAATAATTGTTGGCAAAGCTTGATGTGGCATATTAAGAGTTATCTCCCTTACTTCAAGGGATGGGGCCCGTGCACGTGCGGCTTTGTGGTATATTTTCGCGCCACGTAGCTAGGTCTTTCCGCCGCCGACATCCACAACCAATCGCAGATCTCGTTTTGATTCGTGTCTTTTCGGCACTCATCTACCTTCACCACGCACGTGGCAGAGTGAGGAACATCTATCAGTTTTACACGTTGAATATGACATAATGAAAAAATAATCATTACTGACAAGTTCTGAAAATTACTGACAAACATCCTATTTACTACTGAGAAACTGTTTGGAGGGTTGGCAGGTCTGCAAGTGATACAGTCTGATTGTGAAATCTCGGATATATGAACAATTATTGGTTGATGGTGCAATTTTACTTGTATCGATTACTATTATTATTTATAGATTGCAATGATAATTTATAGTGATTCCTGACAATTTGATTGCCTAGCAATACCTTAAAGGTTGCATGCCTGTAAGTGCATTTTGAACAGATGAATAGACAATAAAACTATTCAGATGTATTCGTTAATGCATAACATATTTTTCTGTTGCCCCAATATCACAGTCTGCCAACTGTGCCTGACCCATTTTTAATAGTCTTGTCCCTCTGCCATCGATCCAGCCTGATGTCAATATGACGGTCCGAGCTTCTAGGCCTACTATACAATGACATCGCATATTTCCACTTTTCAGGCATTCAGATGATTTAATTGTCCGACTGGAGAAGGCTGGACTAGGATACCATGTTGATGCAGACAAGACAACTGACAGACTAGGTAGAATATTCTTCTATTCTGTAATTGTAATCATAGCAATGCCCACATGTGTGACATTTTCATCTACCTAAGTCCAGGGGTGAGTTCAGGCTGCACTACATTTACTACGCTACCTTTCCTACAAATAATACACGATTTGGACCCGTATGAAAAGTAGTTCATACGTATAAATATTGCTGGTTGAACTGCTTCCGTAGCACTACATATGCTATGTAGCAGAAGGTAGTGCAGCTTGAACACGCCTCAGTGTTCAGTGACATTACACGTTTAAATATATACAGGTCGTGTTCCTATGCGGAGACTGGTGTACAGAGTTCAGCCGCTACCCCAGAGTATGCTGCCCCTTGTGTGGGACTTTGGCCAGTTGAACACTCATGTGGAGGAACTCTACATCAAGCAGATGGTTAACAGATATGTAAGATAGACTTAATATCTATTAGCTTTTCCATCATTGGAACGGTAATTGCACCCACCTGAAATATGAGTTGTGTTGTGTTTTTTACACACCAAAATGTACAGTGCTACCTTGATATAACCATATCATTACCATGTTTACCATGCTTACAACATCCCAAAGAAAAATATTAAGGTGTACATATAGAATACTAAACTTATTTCCATGTGATACCATCTTTATGGAACTAGTATGGTGAATGTTTTTGGTTTCTGACATCATTAAAATGATCACATGGAAGCAAGATTGGTATTACACTACCAACACTGACATGATAATAACTGTTTAAGATTATCTGTTCTGCAATTATGTCATCTTTACTGCAGAAAGTAAGGCATTAAAATGAATACTAGTTAGTAGTATGTTTTCCATGATCTCTGAGTTGCAGTAAGTTTTTAATGATTGAAATGCAACTGTAAAAGTAAACATATTTTTTATTGAACAGGTACAAAGTGGACATATTCCTTCAATTCCAAATTTGGTGGACACTATCAGCAGTATTCTCATTACTGCACAGGATTTCATGAGGAAACAAGAAGTAAATATGCACTTATTAACCATTGCTTTTGAATATAATGTTATTGTAAATTTATTAATCAAAGTACTGCAGACCTCCTGGTTCTATTTTGCAGTTTTGCTGTTAGATTGGCTAGGATGTAGCAGTTAGAAACGTTGTAATGATTATTCTTTCTTCTGCAGGATGAGTGTAGTTTTGTGAGTCTGCGTGATGTTGACCGGACTCTCAATGTGATGTCGTGGTTCTACAAGCAATCGCAAGAAGATGGTACATTGTTTTACATGATTGACGATCACATGTCGCCAGACCCAGACTCGGATATGGAGGAGGAACATGAAGAAGAAGATGATGATGAAGAAGAAGAAGAAATCATAGCAGACCCACCCTCGCACCCTAATCTGGTATTTACACTAATTGTATCTTTTCACTTTTTTCATATCAAGCTTTGTTTTAGTTAATGTATTATTGAGGAGAAAGTTAATCTGTAGTGTTAAAACATTCACTATTACATAGACATATTCAGCTCAGACTTCAATGGATTATGTAAAATGGAACCTGCAATGTGTCGCTGTATCCAGCTGTTTTCTCCTTCAGCCTGATGATGTGACAAAGGCCCTGATTCTGGCGCTGAGTGTGTGCTACCGGGCTTCACTGCGGAGTCGAGATGACTTTGACACACACATTGCCAAACATTTCCAGAATGCTTGTGTCATTCCTGGCGGCATTGATCAGATGAAACAAGTTATTGACTGGTATGATTACTAATAAATGGGAAACCACCTTTCAGATGCTCTAATCTTGTAGTTTGTTGTCATCCTTGCCCTTGGTTTGTCAGTCAGTGATTGTAGTTATCATGCAATTCTACAGATTTACTGAGTTACAGCTTTACTGAGTTACTCCTGCTGTAAACTGACATGATGTAAGACAGAAATACTCTTATAGTGCGAATCTAAACCCCAACAAGAGATGTCCTATTGAGAAGTTTCCATACAACATTTCTACAAGTAGTTTGGGTTACAATAATGTTTCACTTTTAACTAGAACTGTAATAGTAATGCTGTGCAAGAAGATATATAGATAATTGCTAGATTTGTATATTTCAGTTGCCAGAAGAGCTTTGTTGATGACGTGCAAATAGATGGCAACATTGCCAAGAACCAAGCTCTGAAAGAGAACCTCTTCATGATGATTGTCTGTATCGAACTCAGAATCCCACTATTCTTGGTTGGCAAGCCAGGCAGTTCCAAGTCTCTTGCTAAAACTATTGTTGCTGATGCAATGCAGGGAAACTCGGCCAGTTCAGAACTGTTCAAACAACTCAAACAGGTATGGAATGGTCCCGAGTGGTTCATTGTTATGCTTTTCTTACTATCTGTATAACATGCATGCTTGGTGGACAAAGGCAGCTGTATCCTGATAATGTACTTCCCTCTTTTTTCAGGTCCAGATGGTGTCTTTCCAATGCAGTCCACTGGCAACTGCAGAAGGCATTGTAGGAACGTTCCGACAGTGTGCACGATACCAGGAAGATAAGGATCTAAATCGGTTTGTATCCATTGTGGTGCTGGATGAAGTTGGACTTGCTGAAGACTCACCACGAATGCCCCTCAAGGTATTGTACTGTATTATAGTTTAACATTGCTCATTATTATTGCAAATTAGCTTTGATGTGTTTCAATGATTTTCTTTTAAGTCAAGGATATGTACTCCTATATTTATATATGCGCAACATGTATTCAGAATTTATTGATATCATGTGAGGATATTTGTCTGTAACATTTGCAGACTCTCCATCCTTTGCTGGAAGATGGATGTCAAGGTGATGAACAGCCAGAGGATTATAAGAAGGTATATTATAATCACAAATGAAACAAGAAATAATTTGAAAGGTTTTTCCTCATTCGGGCATATATTATTTACAAAGACCTTGTTCATAGTAAAAGTTAAGTACTGAAGATATGTTAATTTTAATGAGTCCCAATGAGTGAGAATATACCTGTTACAGCATATAGTGGTCAGTAGTCGACAAGTTATTTTTCCATTTAAAAAAATAACGATTTGTATACAGTCGGACCCCGCTGTTGTACCGGTTTCTCCACTTACCGGTCAACTTTTAATCATTACGGATTTCCTACTATGTACTTAACTCGATGAATGATTGATCCGATGATCCGGTTATTTCACTTACCGGTCAGATTTTAACAAAAACGGAAGTGTGCGGTATAATGGGGTCTGGTTGTATATGCTTTTGGATATGTCAGTCAGTCACCGTTTATATGGAAAATGTTTGCCACAAGATTGCCATCACTGTACAGTGTAATAGTATTTATATTATACTATGGATCTGATACATCATGACTATGGACATTAATACTTGTGTTGTTAATATGAATCCTAGTTGTCACATTAACTATCATGTATGGGTGAAATATTCTTGCTGTGCCTCACTTGCCTAGTCTTGCCTGATATACAGTATTTGATACATTAAATCTGAACTTGAACACAGGTGGCCTTCATCGGAATATCCAACTGGGCATTGGACCCAGCCAAGATGAACCGTGGCATTCTTGTCCAGAGAGAGGTTCCTGATGGCGATGAACTTGTGGAAAGTGCACAGTAAGACATTCAATATTTGTCAGTGATCGAAATAGAGGGGGTCCTGGGAGTCATTTGAAAATCTGCAATGTTAAAGGTATCTGTGTGACCCCCTGAAAATTGCATATTTTACCACCATTACTGGTAACATTGGGCCTATGGAAAATAACTCACTCATTATTTTTTCGAATTTCAAACTCTGTTTGATGTTGTGTGAAATACAACCAGATAACTATTGTTCCAATCATACAATGGATCTTTTTTATGTATTAATTCCAGAAATTCTGCAGTACATTTATTTCATATTTTGTTTGTTTAAACCGTAATATTTCTGTGGATGGATAAATATATCTGAAGATTTTTACACAGATTATATAAGCTATTTGCTAACTCTTCCAGAGGAATCTGCTCCAGTAATATGGTGGTTCTTAGAAGGATCAAGCCTTTGCTTCCTGAACTTGCTGATGCATACAAGACAATATTCCAACGTTCACAAGAAACAAAAAGAGAATTCTTTGGACTCAGAGACTACTACAGGTTGTGACTAAATAAATTTGTTTGTAATCCTGTGTTTCTCCAGTGCATTGATTAAAGTGCTAAAATTGTCTTTGCAAGAGGTTACTAATCAGGTTATTGCATATGATGATACAACTAATCTTTTCCAGAATGGTATGTTTTCCATATGACATCTTCCATATAAAAGTGCACCATTAAAGGTGATTTTTCTATTTGTCATTTTTGGGGGATTTTGTTCCCCCTAAACATTACAAATATACATTAATCTATGATGAAATTTACAAAAATAAAATGTTAAGCCCTTTTAATTATTTTTTTAAAGAGTTGTAAAAATCAAGGTTGCTGACATCAGGTTTTGATGAAAAGTTTATGAATTACTCTGTTGTAGCTTGTAATCAACATCAAATACAATAACTACAACTGTCTTTAGACCACATATTTAAACATAAATTAATGTTTTCTTAGTTTACCAATGTTGGCAATCATCAGAGGAAGTGCACGAAAATAGGACACCCTAACTATCCGGATATGTTTTCGTTTCACGGCAAATTCAAGACATACTTGTGCTTTTGAATACTCAACATTAATCTAATGGATAAAGGGCCAACAACATGGAAATGATCGTATTCTTATAAACATAGTAACTTTATGTTTATGTATCAATCGAGACAAAGGCTGTCATGTGTACACGTGTAACCGGTGCCGTTTCGTGTTTCGTCGGTAAACGTTTACAAAAATTATAAAAAACATGTACGCAAATGGAGTATTGCACATTTTCACACGTATCTTATGCACGAACATAATATATGTCATTGAACATGTTGAGTGTTTGTATTATTCAATTTTAAACTTAAATGCATAGTGCATTTTGAAATATTTACATCGTCGTCCTATAACTAATTTGCAAGGAAATACACGCCTCGAGGTCTACAGGGAAATGACTTACATGACTCGAATCACTCGATGTCTGTGTGCCCACGAAACGCATGCTGAATTTGCACCTACTGACAATATATAAAAATAGAAACAATGGTGGACATACTCGTAGCTGATTATAGCTGAATTATTTTTAATATACTGTATAATCGTCTAGCGGTGCCATTTTCGCGCAATCAGGAAAAATTACTAGATCGCGCATGTCTATTGTTTGCCCTATTGATATTTTGAAGATTTTCTTTTTCACTAATGGAATCTATAAGTAAATAAGGAGTTGTTTATGGCCGTGTCATAGCTCTAAGGATAAGCTCACAACTAATAATATTCCAAACAGTTGATGTCGTGCTAACCGGAAGGATCAATTAACATCTAGAATAATAACTCTTTGCTGATTGGATGCCATCCTCGAAAACCCAAGCTATTGTGACTCCACTACCTTCCATCAAATACCCTGGGAGTACTGCCTATTCAGAACTCCGTTTTGTTTTAGCGAGGATCACTGTGAATAATTATAATAAATTATCTAGACAAGCCTGTGCTGCGTTGGCTCTACATCGACTGATTTAAATGACATTGTGAGCTTATCCTTAGAGCAATGCTACATCTGTTCACAGATTAATAACTAGCGATGTTCACTCAGTGGAATACACCAGAGATTAATTAACACTTCATAAACAAAGGAAACACATTGACAAGATTATTGGCAAGCAGACGTGCATTATTGAAATTCAGAAATAGGTTGTGAGTACAAATAAAAAGGAATTTGCTTACTATAGTATTTGTTTGCATTACATGAATGATCTATAGGTCTATACTTCGTGTGGGTTTAATTTTCGTGCAATATTGTTGTATAATCCTTTTACTAATTTACAGTATGTGGTTTTTTTCTTTTCCTTTTTTTAAAAATAAATCTGCATTACGATAGGAAAGTATGTCTTATACTACAGTAGGATGCAGCCTGTGATATAATTATGTAATCTGCAAGCCCATACCTATATGACTAGTATCTATTTATATTTGGAATTCAACTTGCGTTGTTGAAATGTTTGTTGGAAATGTTTGTATACGAGATCTGATGTACATGGTCATGTTGCAAATAGATGGAGCCATGGGGCTTGTTTTTAAATCGGCCATGTTAACAGTATCTGTGGGACACCCCTGCAAATTAAACATTTGACACCTATTAACATTGGGCCTATGGAAAATGACACCCTCGTTACTTCCTGAATTTCTAACACTGCATGATTCATGAGCGTATTTATCGTTGAAATTAAGACGATTGCATTGTTGGAGTGTTTTGTGTTGCCTGAGTCGCGTTCAGGCTGCACTACTTTTGCAACATAGCAGATGTAGGACTACAGAAGTCGTTCACCCAGCAATACGTATGATATGTATGAACTACTTTTCATACTGGTTTGTACCGCATATTATTTGTAGGAAAAGTAGTGTAGTAAATGTAGTGCAGCCTGAACGCACCATTGCGCTGGTATCAGTTGTTGTATATGTATGTTTAAGGTACAACACGCGGCACGTGGCGCTGAAGGTGCTGTACTTGGGTTGGGACTACCAGGGCTTCGTCGTACAGGAGGACTCGGACAACACTGTAGAGGCGGCCATCTTTGAAGCACTGCTCAAAACCAGGCTCGTTGAGTCCAGGTGAGTCCACCATCGATTTAATTGATGTGGCTTCACAAGCTTATTTCCTTCTAGCCCCCATTTCACGACGGTGTCCCATCTTTAGGAGCCAACTTTTTGACCCAGTTTCAGTTAGATGTAGATTTATGGAAGGAATAAGACGTCATTGTGACACGCTTGTTGCCACTTGATAACTGTTAGGAGCTCCTAAATAGTTAGGACACTGTCGTGAAACGGGGTCCTGGAGTTCTCCCGATGCCTGCTGCAGTAGGGCAGCTACAGTTGCCTCCAGTGAGGAGATGGTTAAAAGAGTTGCAACAGGGTGCTGAAAATGTTTTCTTGTTTGAGTCACCATGTTCTATGGGAAGTGTTAAGCTCATGTGGTGTAGGTACTAAGATAGTTGCTGAGATAATGTTGTCTTTTGAGATAGTTGTTGAGATAATGTGGTGTTTTTTGAGATAGTTGGTGAGATAATCTTTTGTCTTGAGATGGTTGGTGAGATAATGTTGTGTCTTTTGAGGTAGTCAGTGAGATAATGTGTCTGTTTCCAGGGAGACATCCAACTATCATCGATGTGGGAGAACGGACAAAGGCGTTAGTGCTCTCAGCCAGGTAATTCATTGTCCGAAAACAGTTTTATTCTCGTGTCCTGTCACTGAATAAATTATACATGTATATATAATGCTGATTAATGTGGTATGTTCCTTTGATAAAGTTGCAATTTGTACATTTCCTTACTAGATTGTCAAATTACTCCCCTTACTTGGTATTTTCTTTGTATTATCTCCCCTTACTAATTTTTTCTGTCTATATTATCTCCCCCCATAGGTGTTGTCACTGTATCTGCGGACCAATTTAATGGACGGCCCAGGTGTGAAGCAGAGAGAGGGTGGGACAGCACACCTCAGACAAGGTACACTCCAGACCAAAGAAAAACTAATCGTGTTTGGTGTTATTTCATATTCTGAAAATTCAATTTCATTACTGAAAATCAGTTTGTGTTTGCCTGTACCTCATGGTAAAGTATGTCTGGATATTTCAACTGCAGGTGACAAGAGTACAGAGATTAGATACGTCCATATCCTAAACAAAGTTCTTCCCAAGGAAATACGAGTCCTTGCTTGGGCGCCTGTTGAACACAACTTTAGTGCTAGGTAAGGTCATCAAGCAATCTATGTTAGTCATTGCATAACAGTGCCTTGCCATATTACATTGTATCTGCATTTATAATATGCTTGTAACTTTTTTATTAATTTCAAAAGCAATGTTTTGCGAGAAATGGTTATTCGAACCCATGTGTGTTCATATATTATTTTATGTTTCAGATTCAGCTGTAAAAGGAGAACATACAAGTATTACCTTCCCAAGGGGAATTTGGACTTAGGGGTGAGACTTTGCAGTATTTTTCAGCCAAAAAAAATCTGATGAGATGTGACACATATTGCAATATACATATTGCAATATAACGCTGAAGTTGGGGTCCATGACATACCCCCCACGTTATCGTACCCGCCTTATACGATATTGCAGGGAAATAACGAAAATAAAAATGGGATCCACATCTGACCCCGCCTTGTATCCAAATCCGCTGTGTATAGGACCGTGTTATATCAAGTGGGGCACTGTATTTATTGAATAAAGATATCAATCTTATTGCGTTTACACTTTCCTAGTACTGTGATATACATATTAATCCGCTGTATATTTCAGGCCATGTGTGAGGCAGCATCCAAACTGATTGGCGAGCACGATTTCCGAAATCTATGTAAGATGGATGTTGGCAATGGTGTTGTCAATTTCACGCGGCGGATTCTGTCGGCCGAAGTAAAGCTTTTAGATGAGAGGTAAGTTCAAATGTTAAAAAGTAATTCATTTTCTCTAAGAATGTCATACTAAATAATATTGTGCTAAATTCTTGCTCAAAAGCATGATCAAAGTGCTACATTATTACCCCGGTCATTGGATCACCGTGCTCTCATGTAATTCCTCCTCAACTTTCTGGGGAGTATACAACCCAAGCTGCCATGCCAGGTGCTACATGGCTATCATTCACATGTCCATCACATCCTTCTGGGTGAGGCGCGTACAAGCTCCACTACTTTTTGCTAAATAGCTACAGGTCTGGGTATCCTTTCATGAAACTCTCTTATCTACTAAGAAACTGGTAGTGCTCTCTTAGCAGTGTATTAGCTATCGGCAAAGCAAGTGCTATCACTCTCTTAGTGGATAAGAGAGCTTTAGGAAAGGATACCCTGTACCACATGTTATTTGTAGGAGTGAGTGAGTGATTATGGAGTTTAACGTTGCTGCAGGAATTTTTCACCCATTTGCGACGATAGACACAAAACAGTTCAACCAACTACTATTAGTAGCAAAAGCAGCGTAGTAAATGTAGCCTGTTGTTTCTTTAAACAAAAAATTAGAAATTATATTATATGTGATCTCGTCGCTTGTAGGGGAAGGAGTCTTAAAGTAGCTTTAACCCTCTCCCTGCTGCAGGCATATATATATGCCATTTTGGTCCTATCCCCTCACTGCTGCAGGCATATATAT